>JACATO010001553.1:0-121859 GCA_018389105.1 Nautilus pompilius
GGACTTGGGAAATAAATGTTCTTTTCTTTGCTTCGAAAAAAAAAATTTTTTATTTTTTTTAATGAAATAGGGACAAAAGAAGAAAAAAAAAAAAAAAACGTTCCAGTAGTTAGACGTTTCTTTTCTCCTGTCAGTCTGGGGACCCAGTCGTCACAATGGCGGTAATTGCCCTTAAACGACGGATTTAATAACTCTTCGGTGCAAGGAAACCATATTAAACAAAAAGAGAGACGAAAGAGAGAGAGAGAGAGAGATTGATGTCGCGCAACGAGGCTGGTCACGCAAAGCAAAAATTAAACGGGCCGAACCAATGGCTGAAAGGAGAAAGTAATGAAAAGGAACCGCTCTCCGATTCGCCGAGATGTCGCTCGTCAAATATAATAAATAAGAAAATCCACGATCCCGTGGCAAAACGGCGTAAAACGACCGCCGCGGTGGGGAGTGGTGGGGGCTTCTTTTGCCGTCGCCGTCTTTTGTTAGCAGCGAGTCGATCCTCGGTTTGTGACGTCAGCTTGGTAAGCGGCTTTGCGTTGCGGTCAGTGCGTGTATTAATGCGCGGGTTTTACGGGAGTCACCTGAAGAAAAGAGAGAGTGGGAAAATTAGAGGAGATTACGCGGCGCAGGACCCGTAATCGCTTTAGTCTCACGGCGCTCTGTGTTAAGGCTTTTACGGGTTCTCGTTGCGCGTATGCTCAAACTTAAGTGGTCATGTGACGTGTCTCAAGGCGCGCGCGCGCCCTCGCACGGCACCACGCGACAGCGTGAAAACCCTTCGGTTCTCGATACGGATGTACAATTCAGAGTTGCTGCTGTTGTGTTTTTTAATCATATTTGAGTTATCTCCACTTGTTCCCTGATCTTGTTTGCGCTGCGGCCGGAGCGGCCTTTCCTGCGGCAGGTCCTGTGGCCGACTACCGTAAACCAGCCCTCGCTCTGTGTAATGCTCCCAACCAGCGGACTGTTTTGACTGTTAGCCACTTTTACGGGAGCCGACTTCTCAGCCGAGATGCGCGGTTCCTCCTCATCTTCTCAGCTGTAGACCCGCCCCGATGGGATGTCGCTACGACATCACTCACCTTCGCCACCATGCGACGTCCGAATATTTCGGACTGTAAGCGGTCGTGACTGCGTCACATCTAGAAAGGTCGCAAACGTTTGAAGACCTAATCGACCACAGAGCAGAATTGTACACATTCTTTTTAGCGAGATATAATTTTTCTATTTATGTTTTAAGTATCCCCCTGTCCACTGTTAATAACTGCGTCGGGGTTTGAGGCTACGGTTCGCTCCGCCATCTTTAGATAAACGCCATGTTTTTTTTTTTTAAGATACCCGTGGTAAGGGAACGAATAATGCGCGTTACTCGTATGCTGAGAGGGGCCATATTTATTTATTACGGGTAGTGGATTGAAGACTTCAATAGCTGAAAATTCTGGTTAAGTCGCTCCTCTCTCGGGTAATAACCGGAAGTTGGCAGCACCTGCCCCCTTGGTAACTAATATCGCTACTACTATCAACTACTGGTAGCAATTTTCAGACGAACAAACGGCAGTTTAACCCTGGCCAAAACATTTTCGGTAAAAATGCGCACTCTGGATTAGCCTTCCGGAAATCATTCAACCGAGACATCAATTTGTTAATTAAATAACCGGCCGGAGAAGATACATAGATGTGAAGAGTCAGCGCCATTATCTCATCAGATAAAATTACCTTCTATATTTAGCCCCGTCATGTCACGGGTAATCTCACCTCCTCCCCACCCCTGTCATTACACCTGACGAAAATCAATCACTCTACTACGGCCGAAAACCTACAAGTCGAACTTCCGAGTCAGTGGAAATAGATAGATAGATAGATAGATAGATGTGCCCGGCTACTGACTGATGGGCTGGGAAATGACTGGAAGAAAATTACATGGGAACTGCGCGTCCAGTTCGATTCAAACACCCTGGAAAGGACGGAATTGGACCTCAAATAAACTCTAGGAAAAACAGAAAGCGGCTAGTGGAGATTTCGGTATTTTTATTTTTGTATAGGCCCTCGGAAACTGAGGGTTCGCCGCGGCCGGTGGAATAGCCGAAATCAGTCTGCTAATCAATTCACAGTTGCAATCTGGTTTAATAAGAAAAGGATGCCGTATAAGATATATTTTTAAAATACCAGTGCGAGTTAATAGAATCAAACCATTACGTTTTTTGGGAAAGGCGACGCAGAGATGTAGTTTCTTGAATTTATATAAGAAGGCGGGAAGCCACTTGTCTTATACAAGGATAATTAATTAGGTTCAGCAACTGATCCAGACAATTAAAGCGGATCGCTTGCGGTTGACGGAGAATCCGCACCCAGTTTAATTTCAAATGTCTCAAACCGCAGGAAGGAAAACACTTTCCATTCCTAAGACGAATCTGCGTATTTAACAGTCGGGCTGAGAGACGGGCTGCTGCAAACTGCCGTTCGTTATACCTTTTTTTAATATATATATATATAATCGATGGACATTCTTTAAAAGGGAGTTCCTATTTTCTAGCCCCGATGAGCCGGTATGTATCCACATTTTCCTTTGTACGTGCGCACGCGGTTAGATGGTCTCGGTCCAGACGCCGCCATATGCCGACGCAATTACTCTCGCTATAACAAGTGTCCGGAGAAAATCGTGTCGTCTGGCCCCTGGCGGAGAATTAATCCTCTGTCGCCTGAGCGCCCAGTCCTCTTTTTTTTTTTTATCGTTCTCGCCCATCCAGAGGGGACAATGCTGGCAGGTTGGCGTGGGTCGGTCCTGCCGTTTTTGTCCCTTTTCTTTCCTTCGCTGGGGTGGGTGGGGAGCGGTGACGTCATGGATACGTGTCGAGTACGAGGCTGCGAGGGAAGACCGCGTCTCGCCGCCTCCACATCCCGACAGGCAGCGAGACGGCTTTCATTTAAAAAATCGGTAAAAAAAAGGCATTGTCCGGTTGAGATGTCTACACGGATGGTGGGGGGAGGCCCCCAGTCCTGTTTGACGGCGGATAGAGCCGGGCCCAGAAGGTAAACAAAACACGTCTTGATCAGGCATCGGGGCGGAAATGGAGCTCGCTGAGAGAAATTACACCGGAAGTAGGCGGCGTTCCCAGCACTTGAAGTAATTCAATCTATTGCCTAAGCGAAAGACAACAACAACAACAACAACAGCAGCAGCAGCAGCAGCAGCAGCAGCACGGACGTGCGGGTATCCGTGAACGCCACCCCCACGTTTTCTGCCCCCTTGACAAGTGTGGAAACCGCAGCATCTTTTCCACTTTGTCTGGGAGATGGGGAAGAATTTGTCGCGCGCATCTTGGGTTATAACGGGAGGGTGCGAAGTCAATGTATGCTTCTTTTGTTTTCTCAATCACTTTGTTCTCGGTGAGGAGTTGTTTGTTTTTTGTTTTTTTAAAAAAAGAAATTTACCTTTCCTGCTAATTAGCAGGTAAGTTTAAATTAGCCCTCGAGGACGTGCGCGCTGACGTCTGGCCGGCTCAGCGGAGTAAAGAGGGCGTTAGTAGCCGGAAGTAGGGTGTGCGCCTGTGGGCAGGCTCAGCCCCCCTCTCTTAACTCAGCTGTAAATGATTACCGGGAAAGGTAAAAAAAATATATAAATATATATTGAAATTCAAAGACGGGTTGGAACTGATGTTGATTCCGCCAGCTTCATCTGATGCTCTCTGTCAGCTCGAACCCCCCATTCCCCCATACGGCTCGGCTTCTTAGTTTTTCGCCAATGCGATTTGATAAACAGTCTTATCGGATCAGAGTTGCTAAGATGGGTTCTTTCAAATTTAGCTCTCTGCTGCGATTCGACAAAGACAAAATCCCCTGACGATGAGCAAGGTTAGTTAGACTTTGAAAATTCCCTCTTAAACATACGCTGGCTACCATAAGTGCGGGCAACCGATAGAATAAATGGAGGTTACTTTTATATATATATAAACGAAAGTACATTTGCTGGACGTGTTTGGAGATAAACTCCTTATTACATGTACGGATTCTTTCACACTTAGAGCTCTTGCGCATGTACCTTACTAAATATTATGCCTCAAATATGGGATATTTATTGGTGAACCCACAATTTTGGCCGATGGTGTATTCCGTTACATTTACATTAAATCGAATAAACAGGTAAGTTTGGTATTCCAGAAACTCCGTGTAACTTCATCTCTCTCCTTCCCTCCGCTCATCCCTCTCTTTCCCCGTCCAAGATGTTTTAGAGGATCTGGCCCCGGAGGACAACATTAGCAGCGTCCGTATTATTTCCGAGATAATCTGGATAAGAGTAGACAGCTCTGAGTCGAGGCGCAGCCGACAGAGCCGTTGTTGGGAGCCGTATTGATTGGTATGGAACTTCTGACCACCAGCTCTTCTGTCTGCCAGGCTGTGTTTTGTTGTTTTGTTGTTGGGGGGGGGGAAGAAATCGAAAATAATACAAAAACAGAGGAAAAAATCGGCCATACGGTACATGGGCGTTGTCATACGGCTACTAAGGGAGTTTACTTACAATCTCGGCCGGTTCGGTGAAGGAGCTTCGACGTACAGTTCTAAGAACTGAACCAGGCGTTTTAAAAGACTCAAAGTCGCTCCCTGCAATTGTCTGGCTCCGGATCCAAAAACAGAACGGAAGGACTGTGCTCCAAGACTGTCGCCGCATCCTGCCAGGTGATGCTGGAACTTAACTTCTATAGAAGTTGTTCAAATCTTCAAGCGGCATCGGAACTTGCTCGGTATTTTCCATAGGACAATCAGGATCATCCGGTGTGCACGAGTTCAGTAAAGTCATAGCAACAACCACACGTCGATAAGCAACACGTGAGGCTGATAGAGGTGGTAGCGATTAGAGATTACGGAAGATAACTTTAGGATGGAAAGTCAGACATTAGGATTAAAATTAAGTGACAGGCTTGGCGTTAAACATTACGATTGCGGGTTAGGGTTAGGGCCAGTGGTTAGATCTAAGATTAGAGATAGGTTAGGATTAAAGATTATGGATTGTGAATTCTAGTTAGGATTAAAATTAAACGTCAGAGTCGGAGATTAGCTTAGGTTAGAATTAAAAGCCTGACTTGAGGTTAGGTTATACTTATTGGTTAGCTTAGGGCTAGAGATTAGGTTAGAATCGAAGCTGAAGCTGGGGTTATTGTTTAACAGAAGTTGAGAAAAAATGGCCGTCAGAGCTGAGCAGGAAAAATGTCTTATTATCATTTCTATCTCTTCGCCAAAATCTTTCATTCTATTAGCGAGTTCTTTGTTCGTGTACGTTAATTTTCTTTTATTACTTTTTTGGAAGAAACTCGCAACTTTAATTGTAACCTAGGCAGATCTCGTTATCCCCCCCCCCACCCACGCCACTGTCGCAGTATTCGATTGTTCGGTAGGAGATAGATTACCCGGATATAACGTACGACTCTCCTGACGGAGATCAGAAGATCTGGCAAAACTGCTTTCTTCTATTTAGTATTCTATTATAAGCAAACCGTTTTTATTTGAAACTGACAAAATTTCTCAACGTTTTTCTCTTCGACTTTCATATTAGATGTGTTTTTTTTTATGGGTCCAAAGCCCTTTCCTCTATCACCGAGGCGACTGCGCTATGCGGTAAAGAGGTTTTACATACTCTTTCCCCTGGACAATAGTATAAATATAACGTCTTTATTCAAAGGAAGGATTAGCAGCAAACTTGGAGACCTAATTGAATAGCGCAAATTAATGTCTTTGAAAACCCACCGAACATTACAATGTAGCCTACATTAATTAGACAACAGTCTGGACAAACCCCTATATAATGTCGACTGCGGCATAATCAGCAGCTGATTGAAGCCCGTCAATATCATTAGCAGCCCTTAATTCTAGATTTGTCACGACAGAGGAAGAGACATTGGCGCAGCAGGGCTGGAACTCGGACAGCATAGCGTCTCCCGGGACAGGCTAGAGCCGACCGTGTGGAGAGAGGGAGCCCGACGGCTTCTGGAGGCTGGCGATAAATATTTGGTTAGGTACCGTCTTTACACCCAGGTCGGGACGGACGACGCGGACCGTGTAGCGGAACTCTTCACCCCCCCATCCTGTTTGTAGTGGGCAATAAAGGGGAAGATAGACAACAACAACAACAAAATAATAATAAAAAAAAATCTTTTAAAAACGCAAGGCTCAGCAGAAATGAGTTTGTGCGGGATTTGGGGAGAGGGGGCGCTAGTAGTTGTGCAAGGGTAGTTAATACACCCTAGGGAGAAACAACAAAGAGACGGACTCGAAATCATGAAATACTGAGCTATGTTTGGATGCAGTTAACGCTTCGACGTGTAAATAATAGAAAACAGAAGTCTCTCTGGGCTGCAAATTGGTTACGACACCGAGGAAGTCTCAGAAGAGAGAAATCCAATTTTCCCAACAGTTGAATTCAAAAGATTACGAATGTGAAAGCGACGACGGCCATTGGTCGTCATTATAGCGTGCATATTAATCACGTGACTGGGGGGGGTGGTGTGGTGTTGTCTAGTAGGGTCCTGCAGATATCACAGGAACTTAAAGTGACATCACGAAACTTCTTGCACTGCCATCTCTGACCGGCAACGATTCGACATGTATCTGAAGTCACACGAGAAGACGATAGAACCCTGCCTCCTTCGTACGCAACGACAGAGATGATGAAGATGGTCGGGCAAATGTATAGAAATTCGTGTCTTACGAATTCAATGCATTTGAGGAAGATGTTAGGTTACTTTAACATCGCATCAAGCTGAGGGGTTCTTTTCTCTCTTTCTTCCATATCCCTAACGAGACGGTCGGGCCGGCTGACAGCTTACATCTCGCAGCAAGTCGGTCCCCTATGAAGATCAAACTGGAGGGGGCGGCTCTCAGCCTCAGAAGTTCAACAAGCTAACCACTGAGCCACTGGCCACCCTAAATTACTTAGTGAAAGCGAATTCTTCCTGTAATGCTGAAAAAGAATGTAAATATTGCTTTAGAGGGAGAGGAAGGAGAGTGGGGTTTTGGAAGTGTTAAAAAAAGGGGGGGTCTTGGTAAGTGGGTCCCGAAGAATCACGTCGTTTTCGTGTCGAACGTTAATCCTTGAAACCCAGAAATCAGATGTTCTGAAGACATCGCAGACCTGACGAAAACCGGGGTTGGTGGTGCAGTAACCAATTGTTAAAACAGACTGCACAAAAATCTAGCGGGTCTGAGATTTGGTATCGTGTAGGAGTGGGGAGGGGAAGAAACAACAGCAATATGCGTACAGTAGCCGGAAGTTATGGGAAAGTTTAGTGTTCAGCCTGTGGACTTTAACGCGCCGTGTTAGTGTGGGCGATGACATCACGGATCGTGCGACGGTCGCAATTAGGCGGAACTACCTGGGGGACTGGATGCATTTGGCACGTCATGGTTGAAGTGAGGCGTCTCATCACCTCATCCGGTGTTGCTGCGATTTCTGGGTCAAAGCCGTGGTCCGATTGTGCCGGTGCTGAGCCAGCAGCAGCCGCGCGCGTCCCAGAGATGCTCGGTGCCTTGTGCCGGTCATTGACGAACAGGCGGGAGGGACGGGCGCCGATCGATCGGTCTCACGGTCTCGTTTCAAGGCTCCCTGACTAGTCGGGCGACCTCGGACGATCAAAAGAGAGCTTTCGCCACGCATAATTCCCCCCCCCCCCACCCTAACGGTTATCCCGAACGACACTGGCGGCCGGTGGAGTCAGAGGCGAGCCGATTTCCGACTGCCCTCTAACGACAAGGCGTCTTGCCCGGCAGTGAACCTGCGTGCTGGAGTGACTTTTAATGGTTTTATGGCCAGCTGAGTTCCTCTGGCTGCCAATAGGCGTTGTTGGATCTGCCCCGCTGGCCTATTCGTCTAATCGCCCATTCATCATTCGTACCACTGGGACGACCTCGCCGGGCCTATCGCTGACGTCACAAACTAATGACTGACTGCCAAACATTGAACTCTGCAGCAATTCCGACGCCGCCTGGTGCCGTTTTCCAACAATACGCTGCGATCACGTGACATGTACATGATGTGATCTCACCGTTTCTATATTTCCATCAGTGAAACTGCGTGAATAATTTATCCGTTTGAATACACAAGTAAATAAGTCTGACTCGATGAATACGAAAGAAAAACGTTGTCCGATTTCAAGCTCAAGGCTGGGAAAACGGCTTAGACTGTTAGTTAGCAACTTTATAAAGAAAGGGACGCAACTCCGGAAGTCTTATTTGTTAGCCAGTCTCGCGGGATTGACTAGGAACTACTACAATCAGTCCAGCATTGACAATGGAATGTACGGAGTATCGGGGGAGGGAGGGTTAAGAACCCGGCTCTGCGTCTTATAGGCATAAATCAGATGTCTCTGATAGTAGTAAATCGCAGTGGCGTCACGAGTAGAGTAATTAGAAAGTGACGCTACTCACCGAGCCTGGTGGAGATTTATAGAGTACCGCGTATAGAAAACAACAACGACACTCGAATGGTCTATTTCTCTATAAGGTAGCAGTTGGGAGATGCCCGGTTAACAGAAAGATACGCGGTTCAAAGCCACGACGTCTAGAAGCGGGCGAGCATTTCAGTCGGCCGAAAATCCTTCCCACGATGCAGCGTAAACAGGAAGCTGTTTTGCTCCGTTTTTACAGGCTCCACTGTACTCTTCCCGTCCGCCATCTTTATCCGGTATCTCCATGGGTAAGCAAACGGTTGACTGGCGTTCATTCACCGCTTCAAACTCCTACTCGATGGACTGGAAAAGAATTTGAAATGCCAATGCCACTGATTTCCAAGTCCCTAATTAATTATCTACACATTGAATATTTTCTATTATTAACTATCTATAAATACCGGAACAATTTAAACTATCTCACGTTTTAAGAATCCAATCGTTATATTTTTCTACGTGTTGGAAAAATCTAAAAAACAGAGTATAACAATAAATTTTGTCTTTTCTTTCCCCGTATGAAAGCCTAAGTTGGCCATATCTCGATTATTCCGGTTACGAATAATCCACTTCCTTTATATCACTTCTTGCATATAGTTTCTTTCGATGACAGAAAATCTAAAAATTTGTCATTTTTTTACTATTTAAGAAAATGTTTTCTTTTGCTTCTTTCACCTTTCCACGTCATCTATGAATAGCCAGATTTCCTGCAACTTTCCTTTGCAGCACTCTGTCGTCACGGATGCTGCGCTGGCTGAGAGGGATGTAGCAGTTCTACCGATTGATCGATGGGAACTAACGCCCGGCGTTGTCGTAGAACGCCAACAGTGGATTGCACAGCAAGTGGTGTCTCTTTTATCGAACACCGAAGAACAAAGGATGAGGGGAGACTAGCTTTCGGGCTAGCTTAGGGGATTAAAGGGCTGCCAGTTTGGCTGGAACATGATCGGAAAATTCAGTTGGTCGGCCGAAGCCATACCTGAAACTTGAACGGATGACGTATATTTCTCCTATCAAGAAAATCTCAAAACAACTTTGCTTGCGTCGCGGTTGCACTGTAGTTAGTTTAGTATAGTAAAAGGGAAGAAGGAACCACGACTGTTCATGGAAGATCCCACCAGGACCCTTATTATACCTTTGTACGGAGTCTACACCACTATTACTGCGAAAGTGCTCGAGAATACAAGATGGGAGCCCACAAGTCATCCATATCAATATATTTGAATAATTATATGCAATTTCACAATTTTTGCTTAGAATGTTAATTAATATGATTTTGTTAAAACGGTTAAGGTGTGTGTCCCTTCTGATGACAGACATGAACAAATTTATTACAATTATGACAGTACTCGCTTTATCGATACATAAATATCGAGTTTTTTAACATAAATCACGCACGGCCTTTCGTCGCTCAAGTTATTGGTTTATGAAAAGTAATCCCGTCAGGCTCTCAAATTATTTCTTTCTTCGTCTATTGTCTGTTTTGTTTCCAGCAGGATTCTGGAAGTAAGTATATCAGAAAGGGAAAAAAAAAGACGTGCACCTGGGGAAATAGTTAACATGGCGTAACATTAAAGCAACTCGATTGTCCACGGCGCTTCCGGTTTGCTCCTCTTTGTCACGACTGGACTTTCCGGAAGTTGAATTGACGCTGTCAGCTTCCGGTAAGGGCAGAAACACGTCTCGGGCTCGATCCGTATAGTGAAAACCGTCTGCTGAGAGAGCAGCGTGGTGCGTTCCTGCTGTGCGGTCGGGTGCACGAATCGAGGCGACAATAACAAGGGAATACCATTTCACCGGTGAGAATTCGACGTTTTCAGGCCCCAGCATCCCGACAGTCGCCCACTGTTAGTGTAGACTTTACTTATTTATTATTGGTTTATCAGCTTAAGATGTGTACGTATTTTATTTTATTTTGTTTGGTAGAATTACCGTTCCTCCTCCTCCTCTTTTCTAGTTCATCATCATCTTGTGTTGTGTTGTGGTTTGTTCTGTACGCACATCTAGACATAATGGCATATATTTACGGTTCTAGCCCCGTACACAGACCCCATGACTGGACCAGCAGAACTCCTATCAACCTCCTACGCCTGTTTATACTTATTGTGATATGTGTTGTTTTTCAGCATGCCATCTGGTGAGAAACGAAGGAAACAATGGCTGCATGCAATAAATAGAATAGACCAACAAACCAAAAGGGCATGGGTCCCTTCCAAATAGGATGTCATCTGTTCAGATCAATTCTGCGAGGATGATTTCACTCTATCAAAGCACAAGCATTTGAAAATTGTGAAGGAGAACCCTGTGCCAATAATGTTCTCCAGGAAAGAGCCTCCTCAGCAGGCAGATCTCACCTAAACATATTAAGAACTTGGAGGGTTTTGACAAAATAAAGTTGTTAGAGCAGTTGGCCGTTTTAATGACCCAATATAAGTGCATAGTGTTGGCAGCATTGTGTATTTTAATGTTGTTGTTTTTTTTTTCCTCCCAGGGATGTTCGAGAACAGAGAGAGTGAGGACTTGTGTACCCTGTCTGGAACCAGGAACGTCAGAATCATCTGAAATAGTGTCTCCGGATCATACCGACACCATTGATCCTGATACACTAAAGAAAAAGCATGACGACGCCCTTAAGAAACAGAATGAGATAAAGGCTATTCTTAAGAATACGAAGCGAAGAGAGAAAAGAGCAAAAAATCTGCATGGAAGCGCTACTTCAGAGATGAGAAGAAGATATCTGAAGATGCTCATCACATGCTGGAAGCATACAAAGGTATCTAAATCTGCGCGTTTGAACAAACAAATCTTACCATTACATGTTAATATCATTCTAAAATTATGCAGTCTTGTGTATGTAACAGACCTACATGAAAATAAAAACTTACAGCTGTAGCATACTGCTGGAAAATTATGGAATTTGAATTACAGTTATTTTTAATGCAGTCAGTTTATTTATTTATTCCATCTTTTAATCATTCATTCATCCAATCATTTTATTTTAGACATTCCTGTAGATTTGTTCAAGAGACCTTCCCATAAATATTCCGAAGACCAGAAACAGTTTGCTACTACAATGCATTCTTACAGTCCGAAGGCGTATGCATACTTGAGAGAATATATGCACCTACCACATCCATCTACAATACGACGGTATGTAATGTATAGTTATGATACTATAGTGTTCATCTGTTACTAACATGTATATTTAAGGAAGCATGTATTATAACAGACTAATCAGTTTATAATAGTATATACCCAACAAGTTTTACTCTTATTTGTAATGCTATTCAAAATCACCCAGATGCCTTTACTTATGTTTTAGAATTTTTCAAATAAATAAGTTCTTTTATTGTTTATTGTTCTTATTACTTACACAGTTTGCAGTATGCACCAACATTGGTGCCATTGGTCAGTACTTCTGTACATTGTAATATAAATTGGTAATGCAGAAAACGGTTTATCAGTATATGTTTCATTGACAGTTATGCTTGATCCATATTGTAGTGTATTATCAGCTTTTATTTAATTTGTGTCTTATATGATATCGGTTGATATTAAACTATTGCTTACAGTGAACATTTTCTGATTTTAGGTGGGTGAGCAGCATTTCTTAAAAACCTGGCATTTCGGAGCAAGTTCTCTCCATGTTGAAGTCCAAGGTAGAGAGTGATCCAGCTAACTACGGCTACTGTACCCTGATGCTTGATGGGATGTCCACATCTTGACTGGGACCCAAAGCGTCAACAGATGGTTGGTTTTGTTGGCCTCGGAGCTGGTTCTCTCGACGGCGGTGCAGGGGAAGCTACTGAAGCATCGGTTGTAATGGCTGTAGGACTGCAGGGACAGTGGAAAGTGCCAGTTGGCTACTTTTTGATAAATATTATAGCTGGAAAAATGCAATCTCAGCTTATTTTGTCAATAACGTGTTCATTGTATGATGGCAATGTAAATGTTGTTGCTCTTGTCATGGATGGTCACGGTACAAACCAGAAGATGGCACGTGTACTTGGATGCTCGTTGGAACCTAGAAAGATTCAGTGTAAATTCACACATCCTGCTGACAGTACTCGTAATGTTTATGTGTTCTTTGATGCGTGTCATTTGTTAAAAACCTTTAAATGCTTTGCAAGAGATTGTAACAAGTGTTGGTGTAGCCAGTACAGCAGGCTGAAGGTTTGCGTGCTGCAAACAAATTGACTACATGACACATACACTGGGACCGTCCCCAGTAGAGAGGTACTTGTTGACTTATAAATTGCCTCAGGACCATCTCGAGTTATTTTTTTCAGCTGTACGCCAACGAGGGGGTTGTAACAATAACCCCTCTGCCATGCAGTTTGCCAGCGTATATAAAGCACTGATGGGTCATACAGGTGTTTCTATCACAGGCTCTGCCAAAGCAAATTATTTGCCTCAAGATACAACAACTTCATTGTTGAATGCTGCAGACACAGAGCCTGATGAGATCGTGCCGTTTAGTACCTTTGAAGCTCTGTGCAATCACACATACAGCAGTGTCAAGGTTGGCCTGCTGGATGTTGTTCGTTCTGTAACAAAAAAAAATGTCTTGTAAAGAATGTTCCACTGTACTGGCAAGACCTGCATCTGAATGTACATCTGCATTATTGAAGTTGAAAAACAATGGTGGACTAGTAGTCCCATCAGCAAGTGTGGCTCGCATTATCAAACAGTGTGAAATTGTCATGCGTTCTAGCATAAACATTAAGAAGGTTGCATCTGGTGAATGGGAGGAAATGATGGTATCCAGAATGCTAGCTGAAATGCCTTCTAATTTGTTTGGAGAAATTTGTGAGCATTCAATGCAGACATCAAACGGTATTGACACACACTATTATATGCTGGTGAAACTCATATGTGAGCAGTTTATCAGGCTTCGCCGTTTCCACACTGTGAACTTGACCGATCTGATTCTGACTGGAGACAGTATTAGGCAGAAAATTAAGAAGACCGTGTTGTTCAAGCATCGGTAAATCTTTGTTTTTTTCTCCCAAAGTTGTATATCAAAATACACCAGTTTTGGTTCAAATGAAAAGTGAAAACGAGTGAACTTGTAAAATGTAGTATATTAGTACTAAAATACAGATTTATGTAATAAATCAGATTGTCGGTGATGTTGAAAGAGAATTATTCCATCATTTGATAGATGTCGCTGTTGTCAGCCTCGTTTTCATATTATATCGAAATCTGTGGAAACAATTGCACTATTGTAATGTGTTTGGGATCGAAAAATCAGTCTATATATTAAAAAATAATTAAAATACTAATTACAATGTTTACATACCAGGTGAGTGCCCCCAAAAATAAAAAAAGAATAAATTCTTAACCTCTACGCACATATTTATTGACCACTGTTAAGTATATGTGTAATAATTGATATAAACTAGTTCTAACCGTCTCGCCTCCTCAATGTCTACATGGCACGCCCAGCTCTTCTGCCCTAACCGGAAGTCAGCAGTGATGGCCCATGGCGGCCTAGTGAAATTCGCCTGGATGCGAGGTCTAGTTTTTCTTCTACGTCATTGGTCATCTCTAATTAAGTCTCCATCTACCGCAAATTCCTCTCTAGTTCGGTGGAAGAACACGATCAAAGGTACGATTCACCATGGTCATGACGCTACTTCTGTGCGCTCCATCTGCCAAAGATAGAGGTGTTGGCAGGTATCGTTGGTTCTCTCCTCTGCAGCCAGTTGGCTAGTCTAACAGAGCTTATCTCCTAACAAGAAGCTGTGTTCATTTTCGTCATTATTTTAGCTTTCTATTGTCTGGGCCGGTAATTGATAACTTTGCAGATACTCAACGAGAGTAAACGCCAAAACGGAAAACGAAAGGTAATTGGATAAGTAATTACGTACCCGCATGACGAAAGATGGAAGACCAGGAGTTTTTGAGTCACCGTGTGATCGGGACGTATAGATAGAAATCGGGGAGTTCTGTAAATGTTGCGATAGACCAGCAACACATTCGGGAGTTGTTCACTTGGTTTTCCCTGCCGAATGTGAAAGAACAAAGGAAGTTGGCGGTGAAGATAGAGAGCTCTGAAGCTACTGCAGTGCGACTGATCTCAGCCAACTCCTCGGTTTCTAGCTACGCTACCTTGATCTTTATACTGTATTCTGCATAGAAAATAATTAATTCGCGCATTCACCGCCACCATCAGCAAACTTAGAACTAATCAGGCAGCTACGTTTCGAGGATCTATCCCTGTCACCGTCAGGCAGGACAGTTTTGGTACGCAATGACAGTCATTTTAATTTTTTGTATAGCACAGGCGGCTGAAGTTGGCGTTAAAACTCTTTGTTGCCAAACTTTTAAATGCATTGTGAAACCAAAGCTTCAGCCCGTGCGCTATTCCATGGGATATTCGAACCTTCTATAATACCTATCCTACCTGGTTGTCTTACTGGTGAACCACTAAAAAGGAAATAGCACACTGGGGATAGGATAGGGGGGGAGTGATATTCCACCATTCACCCGTTTGTGATAAAATTCCTAGCCAGCGCCACAACGTAAATATCTGCCTAAAATTTACTGAATCTACGGGCATACACTTGTTTATTAACGACGACCCTTCATGGAGCCGGATCCCTAACGTACAATCTGTTCCGGAACGATAAGATTTCAGATGCCCTTGTTGTGCTAACGGTAAAGCCATCTGTTAAATTCGGTTTCTGTAATCATTTTCCCAGAGGATTTTAAAAATGAAAAAAAATTGTAGGATCAGCTGGTTTCTCTCTCTCTCTCTCTCTCTCTTTTTTTTTTTTTTTGTATTCTGTGGATCTGTTTCACGGTGAACTTGGGCAGAGGTTTGTAATATTTAGGTACACTTCTACCGCCCCCTTTTCAGTGTTTGAGGCAGATGAAAGACTTCGCTTATCAATTACTGGTCTAGTGACTACCGTATTAAATATCAGCTGATTTCCGCGATTCTGCTGGCTTAATACGATTTTGCGAGTTGTTATTTTTAAAATTAGTTTACTGTACACACACCTTAAATCTCTCTCTCTCTCGTCTCTCTTTCGCTCCATCTCTCCTCTCTCGCTCTCTCTCTCTCTCTCCTCCATCTCTCTCTCTCCCATCTTGTAAGTTTTGTAACTTTACAATTAAAATTCTGGCAACTGTTCATCCATTAAATTGTAATGTAACATAAGAGCGGTTCTGTTCGTAACCAAAGCTTCGTAAAACATCTAGGACAGGAGTTAGAGTATTAAATTCTTTAAAAATGTGCTTAATCTGAATTTAGCAAATCATTTCAGCGTGTGTGTGAGTGTTTGTGTGTTGTGTAACTATTTAAAATATGACATTAATAGAATTTTACACTAAGTTACGGCGAGACAGCTGTAAACGCACTTTACAGTCTGCATGGGAGACACTTGTCTGTGTCCAGCATTCATCACCAGGGAATTGACGCTGATTAACTCTCACACACCCAGACCCTCTCCCGAGATGCAGAGGACAATAATACAGTTTGCGACAAAAAAAAAAAAAAACTATTTTTAAAATAGCGCAGCCTGCGTCGAAAATCCCTATTAGAACTCTTCGTTTTTAGATGTGGAAGGAAAGAAGCGCATTGGCAGTCGACTGGTACGGAAGATCGGGAAGAAACCTGTCAACGAGGCACCAACCGGGAATCGAAATCGGGCCCTCGGCTTTGGACTATTTACGCCGGCGTACGAACCTAATTTCTCTCTCGGTTCGGGTTCACTGCGGTTTTCTTAATCGGTCAGGTGTGAAAATTCCTCTCCACGGTTACCGCCACGAGCCGCTGGAATGGGCACAGCAGAAAAGTTTGCCGGTGGTTCCTTTGTTCCTCGGAGTGAAGCCCACGTCATTTGAATGTCAGCCACGGCGTCAGCCACGACGTCAGCCAGCGCCTCCAGGGTTCATAACAAATTCGTCCGCGACTCTGAAATCAGATGGAGCTTAAGTCGGACGCGAGACCGGCTGAGCGGATGATCCCTATTGCTCTGGTCAGGCGCCCATAAGCTTGTAACAGCAGCTCTCAGACTTTAGCCGGATATGGGATACAAATTATTTTTCGGAATGCTGCGTCTTAGACTTTAGAGGATCACCCGCTGAAAGGGAAAGAAGATGGAGGAAAATGGGAAAGAGAGACAGAGACGAGAGATTTTTATCGACTGCACAAAAAGGTGATAAGAATCACAGATTTTCTCGATGTGCCTTTCCATGCAGAAATGTTATTTTACAGCGTATCTGATGAACTTTACACTTTTAACCAAATCAGAAATTTTAAAATAATTGCTAAAATTGATTGAAACTTTTAAAATTAACGACAGAATATTTAATGAATTCATATTATTTAGGACAAGTCTCGTATTAACTGACTGGGCAATGATAAGTAAACTTAATCTTTTCATGTTATCCAGTTGATTAGATGGATTTTATATGATATTTACTTGCATAGTTGATAAACATGGTTTTGTTTTCTCTATACTCAGTTTCAAAGAAGGGGATTTCGGGATATTAACTTACACATTAAAGACAACTTTTCCTAGTGGCAAGAATCTTTTTAACTTTCTAGTTGTCAGAGATTTTTAAAACATTTTTAGTACGGTGCTGGGTCTAAACACCGACTCTTTAACTACGTTCCCATTCTGACCTACACAGTTGGATTTACTAATCGCATAGTCGTTAGGAGAGCTGTTATCGTAATTGGGCAAACTTAACCAGCATCTTTGCTTAGGTTCCATCTGTTTTCAAGCATATTTCAAATAATTTTATCCAGAGCCATTGCATACCTTGGTCCATCGCCACGTTGCGATCCTCATTTTGCAGACAGGCTGGTGAGATATTAGACCAGGTTCATGAGAAGTTCTCCCGGATCTTCTCAAACATAAAGGTATTCAGAGCGATTGGAAACAGCGAACGTGTTAATTTTCGATTTTAGACGTTCGAAAGAAATCTAAGCTCATATTCGTAAAGGCGTTATGCGCAGATTCAAGTAGAAAAGTATTATTTTTCCCCCCAGAATATAGCAATACTAGGGGTGGGATGCTAATTACAAATAGGCTGAAGAGCCTACGGAAGGGCGGTGGGGTATTGTAATACGTAGCCTGCCTGCTTGTTATGGTGGCTGCCACGGTGTTTTTTATATGCCCATCTGATCGACGTCTTTATTTTTCGATGTGGCACACAGGCCAGTACTTCGCGAGTCTGAAAGAAATAGTACGTATTGAGCAAGGAAAAATAGGAAACAAGGCGACAAGCCAACAGCTTCGATTAAAGAGGAAATGTTTTGAGCAACGCAATGAAAGAACAGATTTAACTGCCAGCGGTAATCGGTGGTATTAACTCGATCCAGTTTGCGATATCAGTAGTGGTTCCGGAAGCATTCGTGAACCCTGAAGGCTTCCCGGGTGGCGGAAACGAACGGGGCAGCTCTTGTGAAGCGTGTGACAACCGGTCTGGCACTTGTCGCAGAGCATTCAAAAAAAAAAAAAAGTTTTTTTTAAAAATAGTTTTAAAAATCTCTGCAATTATTAACGATACCTTTCGACATAAATTATTAACAGAGCACTTTTAATTTTTTTAAAAAAAAAAAAAATAATGCTTCGAAATTTAAATAACCTCAAAATTATCCACCGATTCGAAACAGCATCAGAAATTCTAGCGTCGAAGTCGCGGACACGTGAAAACGGGAACCGTGGCAGGGAGGTGTAGGAAACCAGAGCTAGCGAGATGCGCTAAAATGCAAATGTGTCAGTATCTTTGTAATAGCAAATAATCATTTAAAAAAAAATTAATAAATTGAGTCTTTCCTTGCTCGTTTTTTTTTCTTTTTTTTTGCATTATAAGAAAGAGAAAAAAAAACGTTTTGCTTCATTTTCTGTGGATAGAAGCGTTCGTTTTGGTTCCCAGGCAGCCTGAAGCAAGAAGAGCAACGTCAGATAAATGAATTAAAAAAAACAACAAACGACATGATGTTATTAAATAAAAGAAACTAATATAATAATTATAATCTATTTATGCTTTAATTTTTTTAAAAAAAAAAAAAACATAACAGCGTATAGAAACAATAAATCAGAAAAGTTATCTCTCTGTATCTTTTTTTTTTTTTTAAAAAAAAATCTAAGCTTCATTTTCAACGTTTAATAGAATTTTCTCAGTCAGTTTAGGAAAGACCGACCATCGAACCGTGGTCAGTATCGATCCTTCAGGCCTTCACACCACCTGTCTGGAAAAAAGTATTTCTGCCATTTCGTATCCCATCGCTTTTAATTTAGATCGCATATTCGTTTTACGAAGGAAGTCGAGATAGAAGCCACTTTTTGATAGAAACTATGTTAATTTGCGGTATATGCTTTTTTTAAAAAAAAAATAAATAAATGAAGGGGGAAGTTGGCCCTAACCCACCACCTTTTGTGTTGTTATGGCGTAAAGTAGTTCGTTTGGTCCATTAAACCATTAGACATCTGAAAGGATTGTTCTCACATTAAATTCTTATGATGGCGACAGGAAATCATCACAGAAAAGGTCTGGCCCAACAGTTCAGTTCTCAATATAGTGATGACGGTCGTCGTATCGATAATCGATGACGAATGGTCCGAGAGCAATATCGTGTAATCTTTCTACGGCTTACTTCCCAGCCACTCAGCAGTGGCTTGCACAACTCCATGTTCCGTTTCCAAGATCCCTTGTATCTTTCATACCCTCTTCTCTAACGACACCCGAAATTTGGGAATTTGTTTGGGAAGTCAGCCATCCTGATGACGTGCCCGGTCAGTCCGCTGAAGTCCAGTTTTTCAGAAGGATCGCTTCGATACCAGATACGCTGGCTCGTCTCAGGTGGGAGAATGGTTACCTGCCTGGGTAGTTTAAAACCACTGCACGTAAATACCCGAGAGCCGGAGTTTTCTTATAGCGTAGAAGCTGGTAATGGAGATAACCATTCACTTTTCTGTGAATTAAACTTAAAAAAAATAACAACACCGCCACAATTTCTGTTCTTCTCTTGCGTTTGCTAACTTTCCATAAATGTTAGACCACGCCCAAATTCTGGAACTTTTAACGTTTAGGACAGTTTTTGCCAAATTTTCTAGCTGTTTGGTTTATTAATCTTTACTTTTATTACACCATAGTCAGCCAGACGTGTTCTTCTAAATCGACAAGTAACCGTCTCTCTCTCTCTCTCTTCTCTCTCTCTCTCTCTCTCTCTCTCTCTCTGTACTCACGTCACGTCTCTCTGTGTAATGACGTAGTGTCTCTCTCCTTATGACGCCATCTCTCTCTCTCTCTCTCTCTCTCTCTCCTCTCTCTCTCTCTACTCAAGTCACGTCTCTCTGTGTAATGACGTAGTGTCTCTCTCCTTATGACGCCATCTCTCTCTCTCTCTCCTCTCTCTCTCCATCTCTCTCTCTCTCTCATCTTTCTCTCTCTCTCTCACTCTCTCTCTCTCTGTACTCACGTCACGTCTCTCTGTGTAATGACGTTGTGTCTCTCTCCTCTTGACGCCATCTCTCTCTCTCCTCTCTCTCTCCACCTCTCTCTCCATCTCTCTCTCTCTCTCTTCTCTCTCTCCATCTCTCTATCTCTGTACTCACGTCACGTCTCTCTGTGTAATGACGTCATCTCTCTCTCCATCTCTCTCCATCTCTCTCTCCATCTCTCTCTCTCTCTCTCTCTTCTCTCTCTCTCTCTCTCTCTCTCTCTCTCTCTCTCTCTCTCTCTCTGTACTCACGTCACGTCTCTCTGTGTAATGACGTTGTGTCTCTCTCCTTATGACGCCATCTCTCTCTCTCTCTCTCCGTGGCGCACAAGAATAAATGATAATTAACAAATGATCGAAAAGATTAACTGATATCGTCATTCCGCTGAACGTTGGCGAATTAAAGTTCTACTCTGCTAAAAACTTCCAATTTCATTAACGCGAAAAATGCTGGTTTAGTGAGGTTGATTTCCCCAGATGTTGAAATCTGATTAATGCGCAGAATGAATGTTCATGCATCAAAACAAAAGCAATGAAAGTTCGATTGATTTCCAGAAGTGCTTATGGATCCATACAGCAAAAGTGAGAACGATTCACTTTCTTCCTAATTGACCTTGTGTCACCGATGCAGACAGCTCTCTCGTTAATAAAATTAGGTATGCAACAATACTGCAACTCCAGAGGTAAAATCCTTTAAAGAATAACTTACTAACAAACGTGAAACTTTGAAAATAAGCTATTGGATTGATTCATGGCAGTTTCCTTAAACTTTGTCTACCTTTGCTTGCAGATTAAATAATACTTAACTAGTAACGTTTTTCTTACTTTCTATTAAGAAATCGAAAATACTTCACTTTTGGTCAGTCAATTTGACCGATCACTTAGTAATTCTCCATAGTTTATACATTAAAAAAAAAGACAACCGTGATGGGTTAATACCGGATAAAAATGTTTTGCTTTCATCTAGTATTTATTAACAGATAAGACAAGGAAAAATTACAAAACAAAAATCTAAATTGATAAAAACAACAAGAGAGTAAGTTAAAACTATAAATTCCTGTTTAATATTTTGACCAGTCTATTTTTAATGACTGCTTTTATTCTACTTGACATTGTTTCAACTAATGTCTTGCATGATGGAATATTTTTACAAGCCTCCTTAATGACTTTTGCCAATTTTTTTCTTCTTTATTCCTGTGGCAATTCTATTGCAATATATTGCCTTGCTACTGCTCTTGTTTTGAAATTAGAATTTAAATTTGAAAAATTCTCAAATCCGCTTTCAAACGAATGAATTTTGTTGTTTTTGCACTAAAATAAGATTTTCTTTGGTGTGTGACGGTGTATTATCTTGTGTAAACCTACAGTTTAACATCAGGATGGAGTTTCTAGACGAATTCCATAAATTAAACTTTTAAAAGATTCAAATACCATTTTTATGCACCGATGTTTCTTTTGATACGACTGACAAACTGGATTTAGAGAAACAACCCTAGATCGGGCATTTTCTGAATTCTTTTTGGTTGATAAAATACAGTTGGATTTATATCTTTTTTCCCCCTCATCTTCGTCTGACTCTCACAGCACTACGATTACCAACACGATCACGTGAACTTCCATCTGCAAATGTTAGGCTTCTCACGCTTCTACCCGCCAATTCTGCTATTTCTTGCAAAATTATTCTTCTCTCTATGGCAGAAGTTCTTGCCTTTTTGGAGTTGTGAATTGAGGACCATTCTCAGCAGCTATCTTCTAATAAATCTATCCGTTATCTTTTTGGGAATGCTCTCTTCCGACTCCCCAGTTAATGTACCATTTAAAGCGAGCCTCTTCTTTCCTTGAAGCGTGACCAAAACCTGTTCTCTTCCCCACCATTGGCAACAATGACTGAAGATGCTGATACACGCTCGGCTGTTTCTATACATGGAAAAATTACGAAGAAATTTCTAAAAATCTCCAGAATTTTCTAGATTGAATCGAAAGTTTTTCCAGGCCATAAAAGGAATACATACTGGAATCAACTTAGACTATTTCGGATTATTCTGGTAGATTAAAATTTGTTATTGTTACAAATAAGATCTGTTCATTTTCCAATTGCCACTTCCCATATATATGGTGCTAATCTATAAAAATTTTCCCGCGGTAAGAATAGGAGAAGAATTTTCGTTGTTGAACTTATGTTATGAAGTTAGGTTGAAGAACTTTATGTCCAACATAAAAGCAAACATATTGAAAATTGCTGAATGACTGTCCAAGGCCGTTAAGCAGCCTTCGAATTATTCCGCTTTTGCTCTGAGAATCAGATATGCACCAGATACATTTTTTTCTACTGAAAATCTTAACAGACTTAACAGAAAAAAAAATTAAGGGGAGAGAGAGAGAGAGAGAGAGTATTGTTCTGAGATACGAAACCAAATAAATCAATTTAAATAAAACATTTCTCTTGTGCATGAACTATGTATTTCTTAGTTTAGATCGAATAATATGTAATATCTATGCATAGCCGCTGTAAAGATAATTTTCTTTTCCGATAAATTATAATTCATTTTTTAAACTTTAACACTAATGTATCTTTTTCTTGATACCTCTGTCAACCATATGGCAAATTATCAGAAATTTCTTTGCAGAAGTAATGCTTATACAAGTGCAGCTAAAAAAATTAGAATATCATGGAAAAGTTCATTTTTTCCCGTAATTTAATTCAAACAGTGAAACTTTCATATATTCTGGATTCATTACACATAAAGTGAAATATTTCAAGCCTTTTTTGTTTTAATTTTGATGATTACAGCTTACTACTCATGAAAATAAAAAATCCACTATCTCAAAATATTAGAATATTTCATAAGATCAGTTTTAAAAAAAAGGATTTATAATATAGAAATATCGAACTTCTGAAAAGTAGGTTCATTTATGCACTCAATACTTGGTCGGGGCTCCTTTTGCATGAATCACTGCATCAATGCGGTGTGGCATGAAGGCGATCAGCCTGTGGCACTGCTGAGGTGTTATGGAAGCCCAGGTTGCTTTGCTAGCGGCCTTCAGCTCGTCTGTATCGTTGGATCTGGTGTCTCGGGTTCAGGTCAGGTGAGTTGGCTGGCCAATCAAGCACAGTAATACCATGGTCAGCAAACCAGTTACTAGTAGTTTGGGCACTGTGGGCAGATGCCAAGTCCTGCTGGAAAAGGAAATCAGCATCTCCATAAAGCTTGTCAGCAGATTGAAGCATGAAGTGCTCTAAAATCTTCCAGTAGACGGCTGCGTTGACTTAGTGGACCAACACCAGCAGATGACATGGCACCCAAAATCATCACTGACTGTGGAAACTTCACACTGGACTTCAAGCAACTTGGATTCTGTGCCTCTCCACTCTTCCTCCAGACTGTGGGACCTTGATTTCCAAATGAAATGCAAAATTTACTTTCATCTGAAAAGAGGACTTTTGACCACTGAGCAACGGTCCAGTTCTTTTTCTCCTTAGCCCAGGTAAGATGCTTCTGGTGTTTCTCTGGTTCAGGAGTGGCTTGACACTAGGAATGCGATATTTGTAGCCCATTTCCTGGACACGTTTGTGCGTGGTGGCTCTTGATGCACTGACTCCAGCCTCAGTCCACTTCATGTGAAACTCCCCCCAAGTTCTTGAATCGGCTTTGCTTGACAATCCTCTCAAGGCTGCAGTCATCCCTCTTGCTTGTGCACCTTTTCCTACCACACTTTTCCCTTTCAGTCAACTTTCCATGAATATGCTTTGATACAGCACTCTGCGAACAGACAGCCCTTTCAGCAATGACCTTCTGTGGCTTACCCTCCTTGTGGAGGGTGTCAACGAGTGTCTTTTGGACAATTGTCAAGTCAGCAGTCTTCCCCATGATTGTGGTTGTGTGTACTGAACCAGACTGAGAGATTCATGGTATTATACTGCATAAGTAGTGATTTACTCAAACTCGAAATGGAATATTCTAATATTTTGAGATACATTTTCTCTATTTTTTTTAGCTGTAGGCCGTAATTATCAAAATTAAAATTAAAAAATGCTTGAAACATTTTAGTTAACATGTAATGAGTCTAGAATATATACAATCTTCACTTTCTGAAATAACTGACAAAAATATTGAACTCTTCCACGATATTTTAATTTTTTGAGATGCACCTGTATACATATATATTAGAACGTTATATTCTAGAATTTAAATGAATGTATCACATCCTTCGTTTCTAAATTTTCAAGTATTAGAAATACATGGACAAGTTTTTTTCTGTTTATTAAAAAAACAAAAAAAAAACTTAAGCAACATTTTGTCAACTTACAGAATGGACGCAAAAGCTGTGTTTTTAAAATTTTATTTAAGTAAATAAATGCATATTCCGTTTTGTACTCACCTGAGTAATGATACATCGACCATTTTACGTACAACAGCATCCTTGAGTGAAAATGTGTTGCAGCGTGACATTTAGGAGAACGAATCCGTGAGTGGGCGTTCTAAGAGTATTTCCCAGCAATGTCCTGCGACTAGTGACTACTAAGAATTCAGTGTATCCAAGTTTCGACATTTAATCCCCATCAAAATCCAAATATTTTAGATTAACTGTCCTGGATAATGGTAAAAAAGAAACCAACTTTAGATTCGCAAATGTTTATCATATCATTATTTATGTTCAATCGATGTTGCATATTAATAGAGCTACTGTACCCATCCGTTGTCAAGTTTCATTTTTCTAGCCCTCTCCTCTCTGTAAATTACATCATTTCTCTCTCTCTCTCTCCATCTCTCTCTCTCCTCTCTCTCTTTCTTTCTCTCTCTCTCTCTCTGTCTCTCTCCATCTCTCTCCATCTCTCTCTCTCTCCCATTCTCTCTGTAATGACGTCATCTCACTCCCTCTCTCTGTAATGACGTCATCTCTCTCTCTCTCTCTTTCTCTCTCTCTCTCTTCAGGAACCGCTTAAATTTGAAGACGATGTTATAATCAGAAATTATCCGCAAAGAAATGAGTCGTGAAGTACACACAAATAAACGTTTTTTTTTTGTTGTTGTAAAAAAGCAGAAGCGAGACGAACCTAGGTTTTATCTGTTTCTGATATTGCGCAGGTTTCATTGGAACCGAGTTCAGAAAAAAGCCATTTCCACTGTCAGGTATGACAGCGTTTTCTCGGAGATTAGCTCTCCCCTTTCTCTCCCCCCTCCTCCCATCTCTCCCACTGCTATACGTAGAGCCTGTAAATCCACTCTATCTTGCGGCTTCGAAATAGCAGCGACAGCAGGGGGCGCGGCGGGAGGAACGTCGTCGCAAACGAAAGTCTACTCTAGTCCCGCTTTCCGGATGTCGTAGTCGTTTCGCGAAAGACCGCTTTTCGGCCCACCACTCTTCTCTGATGGATGAAACGAGCTTCGCCGGATTACACAAATGGCGAAACAGGAAGAAACTTTAAATGCCAGTAAATGCGTCGGCTCCTTGTGCAATTAAAGCTTATGCATCTCTCGTTTCTCCAACAACTGAATATTCGCCTCATAATAACTGATCGATATTCTTTTATACGCGGCTGAAAGGTTCTGTTGGCTGATTATTTTGTCGCAGAATGTAAAACGAGCACTTTGTTTCAGATTTCATTAAATATCCATTTGTCGCAATAAACTCAGTATTAGTTTTTTTTTATATAGTTTTGTCAGATTATTATTATTATTATTCCTTTTTTTTAAAATTGTGGTAAATATCCAAGCAAAAAAGTTCGGGTTGTTTTCTATTTATTTTTTTGTATCAATCGATCGATACCATCTTATTTATCTACTTGTTTTGAATTTTAAAAAGACAATGGAACCATCAGCACAAAAGGAGAGGATAAAGGAGATGATTAAGAAGTAGTAATTTTGCCTTCAATGAAGCAGCAAATCGAGAGCGAGTACGATCGCGTTTCTACCTAATGAAGTTTATAGAACAAAATATCAAGCAATGTCTACGAACAGTTTGTGGTATTGATTCGCAGACTTCTAAGGTATCGTGCAGCAAAAGTCTTAGCGAAAGTAGAGCAGTCTCGAAAATAAGTACAAAAAAAAATAAATAAATACAAATTAAGGAGACAAAACAGCAAAATAAATCGTTTACCTCGGCGTTATTTTTATTTCCTTAAGTTAGATAATGATAGGATCAAATCATTTTATCCAACAGACTCAAACCGGCAAACCACCACAGCGTCAGAGCCATTCACTCGACGCGGTGGTGTTGTGAGTCTCGGCCCTTTACCAAAGGGAAACAGAAAAACGCTTCCCGAGTTTAGGTCTTAGTCGTAGTGGTAGACTCCAAGTTGCTATATCGCAAACAAGCCCAACCTTTACTCGCAAGAATCCTGTACCATGGTTTGTTGGCGTTGAAACACGAAAGTTCTTTCCTTTCGCCTATTGGGCAAAAAAGAAAGCGACAAGATTCCTTCTATTCTTTGATAATAAAGAAAAAGGTTTTTTAAAAATTTTTTCAAAAAAAATTAAACATCTGGTCTACTGCAATGCGACGCAGGCAGATATTTGTTTTTGCGTAAACTTACCCGCAATTTAGTAAACAAATGTGTAAAATAGACTTAGTACGTCATTCGTGACGAAGACCATTTCTTACTTACTGTTTACAATTCTAGAGATGACGTCAGACTTTCTACAGCTGAGATCACATCCTGTTTAGGTTCTTTGATCTCACTTTCAGTTAATTGCCGAATAAAAGCGCGAAAACACGTATTTACGTTGATTGATTTTAGTAAATTTTTAAATATTGTTTTTTTTAATCCTTCATTTACATAAACATTACGCTATTTAAAATGCGCCAAATAGGGATAAAAGGAAGTCGGTTACAACGACAAAGCGAATATCAGATTCGTTCTACCAGTTGTTGCATTTATTTTCTGAATTAAATGATAACCATCCGTCTCTTTCTCTCGTTAAAATTCAAGCGGCGAATACCAATAGAAAAAAGTAATCGAAAGATGTTTACGACGTTCACTAGGATTCGATCCGAAGCCAGAACATAAATTCCTTTTATTTAAATCAGTCTGACAGGAACAAATACAATTATTATTTTCAAATAAAGGAAAAAAAATTATTAAAGATTTTTGTCAAATAACAAATTGCTTTTATAAATCTACCTTACACTCTAAGATACCACGGTGTATTGGCATAATAATTTAAGCAAATGCTAATGCAGTTTGTTAGTTTGTTGCGGAAAATGGAAAATAAAGACAAGCAACCGAATGGAATTCTTCCTGTATTTTAGTTAGTTAAGCCATTTTTGTTGGTGCAATAAGAGCTTTTACCCTATTCGGCCTTGGATGGATGACATTTTGTATCAGGGTTTGGTTCAGGTCCCCCCCCAACCCCTGTATCCGTGGGACAACTTTAATTATTACCATATTGTAGAGAACTTACTTTCAGCCACAAGTGGTTTGTCGGATTCATATATCTGGGATTTTGGGTACTCAGAGAAGAATTGGAATTTCATGACTTCTGTGGTCACAAGAGAGGTGCATCGTAATCCTAAAGAATACGGGCAGCGAACTTTTGGTGTAATGGTAGGAAATGTGTCTGTAAAAGAGAAGAGAATGCAAGCGAAGAAACACTAGACAAGAATTTATTTTTATCGACCGCCGTGGAAAACCGAAAGCCCATCTTTACTTGACATCCAGTACCTTTCACATTTAACGTCATACGATATCACTTAAGGATGGAATTTCTTCCTTACAGCAATCATTAAAGATGGAAGAACATTGAATGCTTATACCATGATGCCAAGAATAATGGCTGAATGGTAGGATGCTCAATTTAATTTCTCTACGTCCCCCCCCCTTTTAAAACCTACTATTCACCTGTTATGTTTACTTATCTATCTAATCATTTTTTGGACTTTGTATTTCGATAGACGTGCTAAATTTAAACACTTAACCGACTGAGCTCTATAGATTTGGCCTCCATTCCTGCAGAAGTCTATTATTGGGTTTGGCTTGGTGTAATAAACTACTTAGAAAAGAAGAATGTAGTCAGGGGTTGATAAACAAGATTAGAAGCATCACAAAAACTCGCCTCCAAGATATAAAAAAATGTGAAGAAGAGGGTAACAACTGATAGAAATTCACCGTCGCGTAGACGAGTGGTAAATCAATGAAGGGCCAGCCTTCTAATAAACACAATTAGTGTTTATGAGCAAGAATCGAAGCTGCCTGGATGCTACTGAAAGCAGTAAACACAATAAAACAAGGCAATTAACTAAAATGGTGAATAAAGTAATTTATTATCATTTTCCTGTTTTTTTTGTTTTGTTTATATAATATTCGGCGAGGTTACAGCTGATCATCGATCATTTTAAATATGGCGTATTCCACTCCTCCATCTAGAGCTACTCCGGTGCGCACATCACCTACCAAAAACCTGTTTATGCTCCGTTATGTATCTTCAAGAGCCCAGCAGCTGCGATTTTGGCGCCAGAGCTTTGCTTTGAAATACTAACAAAACAATATATGTATCATTTAAATCGTTTAAGTAAAAGAAAATCGAAATCAGTTTCCGCGTTAGATTTTCTGATAAGAAATTTATTGCGGAGAATGGGAATAAAACTGTCTTACCCATGAAGGAATTAAACAATGTATGCAGAGCGGCACAAAAGTCGTACGCCATATGGAATTTCATGGTGGCCATCGCGATGTTAATTGATCATTGCTTCTTGGACGTTAAGGTAACAAGGCGAAACATATCTGTAAATACTGCTGACATCCCTAATACCCATTCTGGATGACATCCCAGCGACATACCGAACACGTTTGTGGTTCCAGCGGGTCGGGGCGCCGCCATATTTTGCAATCGTCATTCACGACCAACAAGTCGAATGGCCGTCTATGTCACCGGATCTCACGTTCCCTGACTTCTTTCTGTGGAGGAATCTCCATACAGTCGTCTACGTTGACGGTCCAATGACCATAGTTTAATAAAATAGCGGTGCATGAAGCTCGTCACGGTAAATGTAACAACTCAAACGAATTTAATGTGGAAAAATCTCACAAAATTAAAGACAAATATCCAAGTCAGCCGAGGTGATTAGCCATCTCTGTCTCAGAACGTATTGAACCCACTGCGTAAGATTTTGGTGTTGGAGGAACTGAAATGGGATTAAACGGGCTAGCTCATGGAATTGGTACCTTGGTGGATATTATTTGGGACCTACTAGACAATAATCTACCATTTGGTGTTGGAGGAACTGAAATGGGATTAGACTGGCTAGCTCATGGAATTGGTACCTTGGTGGATATTATTTGGGACCTACTAGACAATAATCTACCATTTGGTGTTGGAGGAACTGAAATGGGATTAAACTGACTAGCTCATGGAATTGGTACCTTGGTGGATATTATTTGGGACCTAGTAGACAATAATCTACCATTTGGTGTTGGAGGAACTGAAATGGGATTAAACTGGCTAGCTCATGGAATTGGTACCTTGGTGGATATTATTTGGGACCTACTAGACAATAATCTACCATTGGAGCTCTTAGTGGAAAACTGACATAATAACAACAACCATGGAGGAAAAAGGGAAACAATGAAGCTGAATGAAATACACGTGTATAAATGAAAATGTAATTCTATCCCAACACAGATGTATGTAAGTTTATCTAAAACAGAAGATTTTGTTTCTTAAATTCTACATAAATCCATTCTCAAAAAAAGAGTAAAGTTGTTGAATAAGATTATCCTACGTGTTAAAACACCACTTGAAATTTAACTGCTCAGAATGAAGATATCTGACTGTTGTTATCAAGGATGCCGCTCCACACTATGAAATTTATTATTTTGCGTAAGCATGCTATTTATTCTTCACACGGTGCCACTCACTCCATCCGAACTTCTTGTCGGCCAAAGTAGCTCCGGTGTAGCGTCGGCGGTAAACGGTAGCACCCGAGCCGTAGCCCAACCAAACGACTCGAAATCTGTCCAGAATCTGACGAAAATGGTTATCCTGTTGCTCTTTTATTCCGATCTGGCTGCTGCTTCGTGGCCCATGATACCAGAATTGAATATGTCTTCTAGCGCGCTTCAAGAATGGCGTCCGTGACACCTGATTCTCCGGTCCCCGCTCGAGTCGTTCGACCGAAGAATCAACTTACTGTGGATGACTGTCTCGTCGCCTAGTCGAACAAACTCCTATCTCCAACTGCCGTCAAAAGTCATCTTCGTAAAACATGGATGCATAGACAAACAAACGGGGATGCGCTTGTATTTTGTATGGAGCTCTTCGGCACTAACCTTGCACATGTGCAACTTACACGACTTAAATGCAAACTGATATACGCATAGAAATGTTTCGGTTGGTTCTGCTATCGGACGCAGCAGGTTTTCCCTGCCGAATTATTGACACCCGTTCGCTTTGCATAAAATCTTTCTTATTTGACACTTTCTGCCAATGTCCCTTAACTTGGCCACTATTGTCTGCAGAGTCGCTTACCCTAAATAGAATGCCACATTTGTTTTCTCTTTCTTGTGCCAGTAAAACCGTTCCTCTTTATTTACTCGCTGTCAATGGAAGAATTACCTTCTAATTAAAAAAAAAATCGACTTTTTCGCGCCGCTAAAGCGTCTGGCCCAAAGAGATGCGCACAGTTTTTCCCTAGGAACCAATTCCTGGATCTGTGTTCGCTCTCGTCTTACACCGATTAGGACGTCCACAAGCGCATAAAACAACTGCATTATATCTCGTGTGAATTACAGAGATAATAAATACTCATGGCTGTGGAGGAATAACGAAATACCATTTTCTCTTTTGCCTTACCAGTAAGTTCGATTTTATTATTATTATTATTATTTATCTTTTTTTCCCCCACGTGTATTGTTTAAACCCCGTACATCTTATTATTTAAAAAAAAAATAAATATCATAATAAATTTAAACTTTTACGCATGAGTATTGAAAAATTGTCTGGTTGTTTCTGTCAGAAGATGAATCAGTGTGAAATAGAATTTGTGATGGACGCCTTTTAATGATTGATGTCACGTACACGTTAACTAATGTACGAGGAGATAGACGAGGAGAAGTAGAATATGATACAAACAGTTTTCTGGAAAGCCCAACTCTGACCAAACGAAGCAAACGGAAATTTATAAAGGGAAAGTAAGAAAACCAAGAAATAATAAGCTGAATGACGATACTCAGCTGACCGTTTGGTAAACCAAAAAAATGCGACCGTGTTTAACCGTGTTTAATTATGTATTCACGTTTGTTGATCAATTTATATGCGTTAGAGGTGTTAATTTGTGTATCAGGGCCGCTCTGGCATCTTTTCTTGACAGGGAGGAGAAAACTACATCAAGGATAATTCTGAGACATCTCTGTGTTTCTGAAGACACGAAGGATATTTTATGTATGTTAAGACTGATTGACGGAAAAGCTCGCGTTTATGCGCTCACCCGATACGACAGCGGAAACGCCGTTCGAGCATAACATGGGACCAGTCACATGTGGATATGGATTATTAACTCTGTGTTACGGTGGAATACGATTTTACATTTAAGATGTTGACAAAACAGAGATTCCAAGAGTGGTGCGGCATATGACGCCATGGCCCCGATGGAGTGGAGTGCGAGCCCAGTCAGATGCTGGCTGGAATAGCAGCAGGCTGTCGCAACCACCGACCTTATTAGCGCAGCTTCCGGCGGCTCTCCGCCTGTGAGCCATTGCGGAAGATGGTGGATCATCCTGTCATCATTCCAAGAGACCATGGCAACGCGGGGGAAACCCTATCGCTGTCTGAGAAAATACGTATTCTACTTCAAAAAAAAAAAAAAATTACAAACAAAGAGGATGAATAATGATCTCGGACGGGAAGAAAAGCTCGCGAGCTGTTTGAATTTTAATTTGTCGGAGAAGAGAAGAATGCTGGATGTCTGGGTAATTGACAGTTGGTTACTCTGGTACGCCTCTGAGATGCGGAATATTTTCATATATTATAAATAATGGCGCGGCCTATTCAACCGATCAAATTGTTAAGCAATTAAAGCAAAAATTAAAACTCTAAGCCGTGCCAAAGATGCAAGACTTATGCAATCAAAAATGATATCGATATAATCCGTTAAAACTGGGAACCTGTCAACGTAGCGCACTCGCCCGACATTGTGGCGAAATCGATTTGGTGCTTTACTGTTTCGTATCAGTCTGTTCTGCGTGGGTTTCTCCGGATAGTTAGATTTCCTGTTCTAATAAGCAGTCGACTGTATTTGGCCCCTGGTGCTCCCGTGTGGGATACTGCACGAAAACAGTACACCACGTGTTGAACATTCTATTAAATTGGACCCCCAGGGACTTGCCGGGTTTGGGGGGGGGAAGAGGAAACAAAACTCGATCCGAACTTGACTGATATGCTAGTCTTGTTTGTTTGTTTGGTTGAATTAATCGTTTAATCTGATGTTAATTTAAACTGACTTAACATACACACAAACAACAAAATTAAAGATGCATCTTATCAGTAACAATTTATAATGAAAAAAAATCAGTATTCATCATTTTCGAGAAGAAACTCAAAATATCAAATTGAGCTTCAGGTTTTTCTTTTCTTAAACCTAATTTATTTATGGAAGAAATCAAATTTGGCTAAAATATCGACCACTCAATCAGCTATGGTGTTCATTCGATCACTAGTGGCGATATGTTCGAAGGGGACTCACTGCTGACCATCTCTCCTTAAATAAAGCTGTTTACGGCAAGAACAGTCGTTCTGGACAAAGTCTGCGCAGATGCTTGGAACTGGAAACATCGACACGGTGCCCCAGCCCCTTTTCTTTTAAACTGTGCTTGCGATCTTGCCGATTAATTTTTAAAACAATGAACTTCTGCGACAGTTGCAACTGGGTAACAAAACAAAAAAGGGAATTACGAGGGACATACGTTTGAAAATGTCGAGGATGCGAGCTGGACCCCGGTAATGAGATAACAAAACCCATCGCACACGATCGCATTGTTTGCCGTTCGTGTCCGGAACTGTGTACGATGAAGCAAAGGGTGTCGTCCGTCAGGGGTAACGGTCATGGGAAACCGAGGAAGCGTTCACAGGGAACAACAAAAAAAATAATAATCAATTAGCAACAGTGTCTGACTTCCGGGCTGAGTCCATTACCTTATTGAAAGAAGAGTTAGTCCCCTCGCTAATTGGTGGAATAAATAGCAAGCCCCAACTTCATCTCATTGCGTTTTTTTGTTTTTTTTTTATGTTTCCTCGAAGTAAAATTTCAGAAAGTCCAAAACGTGGAAGAAACCATTAACGCTAATGATATTTTAGCTTGCTACTGAAGCGCCCTCATTCGGCGGCGGCGGTGGTTAGGGTTAACTCGGCCTGTTTCAGAGCGAACCATAAAGGGGTTCTCTTTTCTTAGATTTTTCTTTTACCACCAGTCACCGGTAGAGCGAGCGGGTGGTCGAGCGTCGGGGAGCTTTCGCGACATCTATTGTTTCCTCTGTAGCCGACTGTCTCATCCATCAACCTCATCACCGTCCGCTGATGTCCGTCCTCCGTTTCTTCCCTACTGCCTGTTGGTCGCCGTGCGGTTGTTGCCACGACCAAATGTTGCCAATGTTTCTACTGAAGGGTCCGGCTCGAGACCGTTTACATGTGGTTGCTAAGAGTGCGATCACCTGCCGAAAATAGGTAGAACCCCTTCCCAAATATCCCCCCCTGTTTACTGACGTCGTGATATAGGCTAATTAATCGAAATGCTGCCAGAGTCAACGACAGACTGCCCAGCAGCTCGAATTTCTACCTTTTAAAATCGATTTTCCGCCAATGCTAGCGCAAAGTTTACCGAGGCGATTGTCTCTGCTGCGGTAAAGAGACCTACCTACAAGGCATTCTTCAACAGTGGAGGAGCCGTCAAGCTTCTCCTTTCGCCATACTCCCAGGAAATAAAAAAATGAGCCCAAAGAGAAGCCTTTTTTGATTTTTGGTTACAAAGGCTGTGTGGCACACAAACCCCCCATATGAAATGGTATTTTTAGGGAGGGTTACATGTCTTCAAAAATGTTTGAATATTGGCGACGAGTAGTGAGTAGAAATTTGTACATTTTACTGGACATTCAGCTAGGTTTGAAAAAATACCTAACAAAGACCTAAGTATGGATGCAGCAGTGTCATGGTATGGGCTGCAATCTGACTGTCATCGCGGAAACACAAAGAAAAGGAGGGGTGTTTGCTAAATATTGTCTTAGTTTCATTGGATTTATTGCCATTTTAAAGACAGCTGTCATTATACCGACGTACAGACTACCGAGATTCGGTGCCTACGTTCTTCAGGAGGATGGCGCTTCATGCCTCAAACTCTCCTCGGTAGTATTCCAGCCAGTGACAGTCTGGAGGAAGAATCAAGAAATTTAGCTTCTGTGAGCATTGAGAGCTCGTGGAAGCGTCTGAAACGTTAGCTTAATACAATGGACAATGCAAGATGGAATTAAAGGAAACTCTCGCACAAATAATGAGTAACTCGGACCAGACCGTAGTATAAGAAGCCTTGTTGACTCATTGACGAGTAATGGAGACCGAGACTTTCCTTGCTACAAAGGATGGTCAAAGTCAGGCATCAGTATAATGGATCTCGCTCTATTGCTCGTCTGTACTCGCCGTTTTTCGCATCCACTAAATTATATATTGTGAGGACACTGTTTATAAGAAATCGTTAATTTAACACCATGAAAAACGAAAGCACGAGTCATATAAAGTGGTGTCTGCTATAAAACTGGCATTATCTTATACTCAGCCATCGTTTATTTAGAAAAAAGAAACGCTTAACTTCGACGATTCTTTTCGAAGATAGTAAAACGAATGGCATTTGGTGGTGATGCCTTTTATTCCAAAATGTTATCTTTCAACAAACGAGTTATTTATTGTTGATGGTTTTTGTTAGTATTAAGACTTTTAAAGTGGAAAGCAGGTAACACGACCCTTTTTTGCGGCCACCGGGCCGTTGCCTTTTAGTTCTCTCCGAATGGGTTTCTCACATGATGTATGTGGACAGTACGGTTAATATAAGATCGAATGATCAGTTCTGGCGGTGCCCGCCCCGCCTAGGAAGTCTTTCCTTACGGGGCCCCCTCTTGTATACTTCTAGCGTAGGAAACAAAAAGTTAGACTGGGTATTTATTGTCACTCAATCCAACAATTAACGCGCATTGGCAGCTGAATTGACCAATCCGCGAGAACGGTTAAAATTGTAATTTTTATGCTGTCGCATAGACTCGGCCGGTTATCTGAGAGTAATTTTGAAGCATCATGTTTTTTTATTGACTGTTACATTATTGTCAGCAGATTGTTCTTGTTGTTGTTGTTGGTTGGTTGGTTGTTCGCACCGATGAGAGGCGGCCCCGTCACGTTTAACTTCACACGTGGAAAAATGCAGCGACATCGTGTCGGCTGGGTATTCTTCTGACTCTCACGACGAGCGATACATTTCCATCTCTTTCTTCCCCTTCTCCGCAGCTGCTGCCAGTTGCCTAGCCTTGCCTGAGCATACGTTGTGGGACCGTTTGCCGAAGACGGCGACAGATCGAGCCCGAGACGCCTGCCAGTCTCTCTCGTAGGCGACCTGGCCGAATGTCTAGGTGTTCACCGTAACTGCTCCCCCTCCGGGCCGCCTCTACGCTCGTTTATATGCGATAGTTCTTTGTCTGGCAGCTTCCCTACCGGGTCCAGTCCGACAGCAAATTACACACAGTCCTCCAAAGTTGGTGCTCTTGTAGAAACCACTCCGACTGCTTGTCTCCGATCGTTTCTGTTGCTTTTTGGTGAAGTGTGTACCGGAGGCTGCGTGGTGCAATTAAAACTCGGGGCTCAGGAGTTTGAAGTGTGTTTGCTGTGCGGGTGGGATCTATTAATCGATTAACCCTGTCCCGCTAAGAGTTCGTCTATTTCTTGTAAAGGCTTTCGACGAAAACCCTACCGGAAAGTTTAGGGCCCGGGTTGAAATTATACATATCTCAGCGCACACGTTCAGCGGGCATATCCGAGCGCATACTCGCCGGCGAAGTACTCCAGGCAGGTATTCTGATGATAGAACCGTAACCAGAACACATTGTAATACGGGGGTTCGTCACGTGCCCACTTTTATAACGGTCAGACGTGAGTATACTAACCGATAGACTTATCAGATAAATAGTATCGAGGTTCCGTTGGTGCGTTCGTCGTAATGTCTCTCTAGCGCGCGTGTGTGTGTGTGTGTGTGGTATCTACACAGATCATACAAACCAATTAGAAAGCTAAATGGCAACAATGCCTCTGCATAGGAGAAAAGGTAACGCCCGACTTATAATTAAATAAAGAAGTTGTTGCCAAATCGAAATAGCGTTGGAAGAATTTGAAAACTGAATTAGCATTTTGTGCGCCGTGAAGAAGTTTTCTAATCGGAGAAGAATCCGAAGGTCTTCGGACGATAGCGAAGTTTACAACTTCGAGATTCGCGTATATTGCTACTCACCTGTGTTCATTAGGGACCTGTGATGACCGTGGGTTTTCTCAGGACCCGAGTAAGTTGTTACCAATTTAGTTTGTATGTGTGCGATCGTTGTCGTGCTTAAAAACGAGACCTTGACCGATTAGGTTGCATCTGCTGGGTTATGGGCCTACTGGATAGCAATTTACTTGTACTTGTTGCTATCCATTCTGTCACATTAGCAGAGCAGCTAGACTCCTCCCGCATTAAACTAACTAAAGGGAAGGATGACACTAATCCCTTTCAAGTTCGAGGAGAGTGTGTGTGAGTGAGTGAGTGTGAACAAATATGAAAGCTTTGAATACACTGAAAACTTAGACGAGTATAGAGCTAACAAATCTGAATGAAGTATTATTTAAGGCAATACTTTCCATTCAGAGGTCGATTGTATGATTAAGGGAAAACTATAGTTAAATTTCATTAGTTTCTTCTATTAAAATACAACTAAACCAATCAATCAGTAAATTAAACTTAAAGGGGTACGATATACAGTTGCTGTGAAACCTGCCGTAAACTAGTACATGAGCGACCCGACTAGACTTCCATCCGGGTATGTCTCCCCGCAGGTGCGTTCGACCCCTCGGGTGGCGGTAGCAGAAACTGGACTCCTATTTTTCTCCTTGTAGGAGCCGGCAAATCGTTCAGACGCATAGATTCTATACAGATCGCTGAACAACTCCCAGCAGTTAACAGCCGTTGCTTGGCTGCAGGTCCATCGTCTGTCCGCCACAGAGAACTCTTCCTGTACGGAGTTTCAGCGAGTTTCCGGTGTAAACAGGGGCCGAATCCGGAATTTCTTTTCCTAATAAAAAAAAGAAGAACTATTTTGCTTTACTGGAAAAATGCAACATTAATAACTGACCGTAAGGCGAGAAATAAAAGACCGCGTCTGGCGAGGTTTTTTTCTGAAATATAAGAGGTCTTTGTTTGGTGCCACTCCAAGCTGGATAAAAGCATCTGACACGTCAACTTCCAGCTGCTGCTTCGGCTGGAACCTTCGTGGAAATTGTCCAGTGGTCGGAGCAGCGAAGATCGTGGAGAGAAACGACAACACGAAACAAGCACACGGCACAGGAGTTATTAAACATTTTGCCATATAATGCACAAAATTACCTCGTATTCAGAGGACAAAGATTTCTCGCTGTTATTTTTTTTTGTTTTCAATTTAATTTTAAGAATAATTTAAAGAAATACGTAACTCATCGATTTCAGCCGACTCGCCACCTCCACTCGAGGACAGGCTGAACTTTACGTTCTCCACGCCCGGTCGTTTCAACTCCTCACAGATGAACATCCCCCTCCTTTTGCATCCAAGCAATTGGAATTTTCACCGCGATGTCATCGACACAATTTTTTTAGACCCCTACACTGCGATTCCCACGGTTTCCTTTTTCGTCCTGACAATGATTCCCTCACCGCTAATCTCCCATAAAGACTCTCCTTCTTTATTACTTGTTGCATCTGCGAGCCCCTAACTTCCTGGTTCGTTCTCTTTTGCAGTGGATCTTCCATGGCTGCTGTTTCTTAGCGCAGTGACCTCAGAGGTCTTATCCCACCCTCAGGTTTCTAATCCAGCCCATTTACTGGTATTTTATTATGAAACCTAAGACTGTTTTTAGAAAAGTTGCGATTCCTTGTAACGTAGTCATATTTTATTAAAGTTCTCCCATTTTCTCATAGTAAGTTTAAAAGTGTGGTTTAAAATGGTAATCAGTTAGTTATTCGCATCGACTCTTTGAAATACTCAAATTACATCGGTTGTTGCTTATCCAGGGGATTATTTCTTGGTGCGTAGAAATAAAACAGTAAAAGAAAAAGAAGGCCTGTTCAAGTATCCCTTTAACAGGCTAAGCATCCCTATATACTTCTGTTCCCATAATTTGTGTCGGTGTTGTGAATATGTTCTAGAACTGTATTTGTTGAAAAACATTGCCTTTTGGGTCTCTGGCGCCATACGAAAAGAAAAACAAACAAAAAGGCCGGACTCCGAAGGTAGAAATTATAGCGGCTCCACCTGGTGTCCAGAATTTGTTGTTAAAGACAGTAGTTCCGAGCGCCCACCACTGTTTCTTACATCTCCCGCTCTGTGGACGAACACCAGCCTTAATTTAACAGCAGTTACAGAAGCAGATCACGGGTCTGAATCTAACATCGCGCATTCCGCTTGTGAAAGGCGGTCCCGAGTCCTGTTTCCTCTCTTGTATCTTTTCTGTCTGAATTTACATTACCAGGCGAGCCTGCTTTTACATTTTACGTCAAACGCCTATCGGCACTCGTCACGTGGCTCATTTGAGGTCAGCTGGTCTACGCTTCCGGTCACGAGACTGCGGGGGGGGCCCCCGTTCATAGGGAAAATGCAACGCGCGTCTGACGTCGGTCGCGTGCGAGTTTGAAAAAAGATCAACGAAAAATTACAAAAAAAAAAAAATGCAAATATGTGGCGAAAGTCAGTTTGGGTCTCACTGATTTTAATTTGCATGAAACCGGTCAGCAAATTCGCATTTCCTTTGGAAGATCCGAGTGACTACACGTCAGAATGCGCCATGAAATTCCAAGTCCTGAAGACCCATTCGGCCTGTGTGCGGCGCTCCGGAAGAGTCTCGGAGGCGGGGTTGTCGGTGTCGACCAAGAGGTTCATCGTCAATCAGATCAACAAGTTCCGAAACGAGACAGATCCGCCGGCCTGCAACATGCTGAAGATGTTCTGGGACGACGAGGTGGCCGCCATCAGCCAGAGGTGGTCCGAAGGCTGCAAGCTGCGCCATGACAGCGTGCGGAACAGGTACATCCCGGGTCGCTTCCCCATGGGGCAGATTATAGCCACGGGCTTCAGATCGTGGAAAATAACGCTCGAAATGTGGCACAGAATCGGGATTTACTTCTATTACGGCAGCAGCAAGAATGACAGACTACACGTGATTCACTACACTCAGATGATCAGCGCCCAGTCGGTAGCTCTCGGGTGCGGCTACGCGAAATGCGACGCGATCACCTTCTTCGTCTGCAATTTCGGACCCAGATTAGACGACAAGCACGTGAATTTCCCTTATCAGAACTGCACCTTCCGGAATCAAATCTACGACTGCGGAAACAATTCCTGCGGCAACGAGGGGCGCCTGAACCACATCGACTGCACGTGTTCGTGCCTGAAGTACAAATTCATCACGGGGAAATCCTGCAGCCTGTTGTGCCGTCTGGCCGAAGATTACGCCAATTGCTCGAACAGCTTGGAGTGTTTCCGGTCCGTCAACGTGACCACCGCCTGTCCAAACCTGTGCGGGGTGTGTCCGTATGGATCAGCCGACTTCAACTCTTCTAACATGGACTTTGTGCTCAATTACTTCGCCGCCATGATTGTTCTCTGTCTGTCAGCGAGTCATTTAATCATTTAACCCCCCCCCCGAGTGGTGGTGTGGGGTGAGATGGGGGGGAGAGTCTGAGATTCTTGCAATCCTAGAACCCCCCCTTTTTCTTTGTCGGATCTGCTCAACCACGCGTTCGGAACTCTGCCCCATCTTCGCGGTGTCTCGTCGCTCGCCATAAACTGACATCGTCGGTCTTCCCGCTTGACCAGAAAAGAAGACGTTGGCCTTTTTGTTCCTACTTCAAAGTTAAAATTCGTCTTTTGAACAAGCACAACTTTACCTTTACTTCTGGGTAATCAACAGAAACGTTTCGACCGGAAGCTTGTCGAACTGAAATGTATCTTCAGTGAAGTAGTTTTAAGCGTGCAATTTATAATTATGCACTCCGAGGAGTTGTTCCTTTGTTCATCTCCCCCCTTTTTTGGGAATAACTTTCGTTTTCGTGCGTACAAATAATCATAAAGGTAAACCCTCGACGTCCATCACGAGTTGTTTGTTTACAACGGAGTATATGAGAATAATATAAGAGCTAAAATAAAACGTATCGAAAGACAATCTTTGCACAGTATTTATTTAACATTAATTATAAAATAAATAGTAAATGTCAAGTATATACGATGTGGAGATGGCCTTTTGATTAATTGCACCAGTCATTAAGGACAGTTTATCTTCTTTATTCTGGGAAGCAAAAAGACTTGTGCTGACATTTGAAACAGTCAGGTCTAGGTTATGAAAGTCCAAATCTTTAGTGTTAATGTAATTATTGTCGTTATTATATACAAACTCGGTTTAGATTTACTTCGTTTTTTTTTTAAAAAAAAAAAAGATATCTGACAATATTTAGAACCATAGAATAGGGGATCAGTATTATTTAAATATATAGTAAGAACCTTACTAGGATCTACATAGCAGAGAGTCTTTAGAGGAAAAACACCGTGAAAGAAATGAGACAGAACTGTAACACAAATTAGAGGGAAGATGATGATTCCCCCTTGCAAGTTTCTTTCTTTTGTTTTTTTAAAGTCTTGGCTTTTTTTTCTCTACTGATAAATATAAACCTTCCCTAGTTTTCCCGTCTTGGACCCTCACTCTCTTTCCATCCCACGTTATGTATGAGTGTTCATATGTCCGAAGCTGATTCTTTTATCCGCTCTTACAGATGTCATTCGAAAATTCGTTTGGTACATTTATCCTTGCCATGTGGTTGCGTCGTCTTTTAAACGGAATGCAGCAGTGCAATAACAACACGGATTTTAATTGGTTCGTATCTGCATAGATCCCATCCCGAAAGATGTCAACACTAAAAAGCTTTATCAAGTTTTGTTTTCCTACAGACACACATACAGGAAGCTACACGATCCTTCCGGACCCCAACGAACAAACGTTTTCTTTCCTTTTATAACATAAAACCAAATTATTGGCTGCAAAACATCTGTTTCTCTTACTCTTCCGTGAGCTTAATTCTCTGGCTATAGTATTTGTTTCTAGTACTTCCCAATGCAGCTTACATATCAACACTATCAACCTTAATTCTTCAGCTATAAGGCAACTGTTTGTTTCTCGCACTTTCCCTTACACTAAACTTTTAAATATGTTCTTAAGATATTACTTTTCCCTCTGCAATACCTCTAGGTAATGATCATCATTTAAAATGCTCTGAGTTTTACGCAGATTGAAAACATGAAATAGTTTTAATCTACTTTGATACATTTCATAGGTATTTTGTCCATTGGAAATAATAATACGAACGCAAAACTAACAATCAAAGATATTTCTCGTATCGTAGATGCTAATTTACATGACCACAAAATATACCTGGATCATATGGTAAACTGAACTCCTGACATTCTTTGATCTCAGCACTTCACAATCGATTCAGCTGAAGACCGGATGCCGGGCACAGATCGATCCACTGCCAAACGTCTTTGGAATTTCCCAGCTGTTGACACAATTGAATCAGCTGAAGCCAAAACAAAAAAAACGCTAAGCCTTTTGCTTTGTAGGATGAATATGTTTATCACTCGATGATCCAAGCTCCATTAGTAAGCAGAAAAGTGGCAGTTTTATGAAATCGTCATTGCCACATTAAATGCTACTTTAAAAAAGAAGACTAAAGCTGCTGGTTCCGGTCGGTATCGAGTCCACGTGTTGTTTAAAAATCGCGGATTTTCTCACCGCAAAAAAGCGAAAACTGTGACAGAAAAACAACAACAACAGCACAAAAACAATCAGCAAGTTATTTAATTCTTGATGGTAATTTCTCAGACTAAGAATTCCGACTATTATCTCGTGTTTCATTTTGAATTTCATTACAATTTAAAATAATTTTTTTTTAATTGTTTGCTAAAAGTTAAAGCAAGCCAAGTTTAATTATTATGAAAGGCTATTTATAGATCCTTGTCATCGTAATCTCCCTTCCGATCGATTATAAACCGAATTCTTAGCGTCCGGGGACCGACCGACAAATGGACATAATGCTGCTTAATACCGATTTTCTACCGTATCAATGAACAATGAAAGCAGGTTTTTTTAAATTATTTATCTTTCTCTTTTTCGATAACCAAAACATCACTAGCTTTATAAAACTTTTTAAAAATCACACTTAAAATAATTATATTTAAAAAAAAAAACGGTTATCCCTTGTTTACAATTTTGAACGATCGAGGATAATATCTTGGGACTGGCGAACTCCAGACGTCTTTGTGGGATTTAGTGTAACAGTGTGCATTCAAAAAATAAAATTCAATTATACTGACTTGAAATCAGATAAAATATCTTATTCCATTAATAAATTGCGAGTCAGTAGTGTATTCCAGAGGTTCCATAAATGCAAATACAGTAACATTTCCTTTCTTGAGCGCAATGTTCAGGTTTTCTATATGCGCACGCGAAAATAGAGTTCAAAATTTCAGAGAAGGAAGAATGCAAGCATAATTAACCGAATAACCACCTGTTTTCGAGAGAGAGAGAGAGATATGGAGAGAGAGAGAGAGAGAGAGAGAGAGAGGAGAGAGAGAGAGAGAGAGAGAGAGAGAGGAGAGAGAGAGAGAGAGAGAGAAGAGAGAGAGAGAGGAGAGAGAGAGAGAGAGAGCGAGAGAGAGAGAGAGAGAGAGAGGAGAGGAGAGAGAGAGAGAGAGATATGGAGAGAGAGAGAGAGATTTTTACCCCGAGAGTCTGACAGGAAATCACAGGTTCTGCTGTAAAACTACCAAAACGTAGAACACTATCGCCTTGTAGAGGACTGGGAAGTGGGCGGTGTTTTTTCTGTAGTCGTATCCGCCATAAGGGCACGCCAAGCACAAAGATGGGCAAAAGGAGGAAATGGATGGATTTTTATCGCATTCAGCTTTCTTAATCCATTTCCCACAAATATGGGGGTCCACTTGACTTTTACAAAGTAGCCGACATTGTTTCGCATCTAAGAACGAAGCCGCTGGACAGTCACATTTACAGGAAGTCGTCAGGTTTCCCCCGTTGTAGCACACCTGGCTTCCGCAGTCTATGAGCTTCTTCCCGACCCTGCACGTTTTCCGGTAGGGGATGACGTAATCGTGGACCCGGTGCGGTGCGTAGTTGCAAACGAAAAACGAGAAAGGGCACTGGGCGAACCCGCAGCCGATTCGCGTTGTCGTGGCTGTCACCATCTGCGTGTAGCTGGAAACAATGGCGAAAGTGTTGTTCTTGTTCCCGTATTCGAAGAATACCTTTTCCTTGTGCCAGGTGGCGATGGCGGTCTTCCAAGTTCCGTTTCCAGCGGCGATGTTCTGCTCCAGCTCGAATCGTCCCGGAATGTGCCGCTTCCGAGGTTTGTCGTGCCTCTGCTGGCAGTTTTCCGCCCATGCCTGCGCCACCAGCGCCACTTCGTCGTCCCAGTACATTTTCATCATGTTGCACGCCGGCGGGTTTGTCTCGGTACGGATCCGGTTGTGCTCTTGGACGATTACCACTCTTTCCTTGCTCGATACGCCGGCCTTCGCCACATTTCTGGATCTAGGCAAGCAGGCTGAGTGTTTGGCGATCACCGAAAACTTTTTGTGACATTTCCTTGCGCTCAAAGATCCGAATAAAATGCAATTGTAAAGCAGCAACGTGAACACATTGCAATTGAACGTGTTCATTTACCCTTCTGCTTCTGCTCTCTTCGCAATCGATGCGCCATTGTGACGTAAACAGATTCTATGACGTACTCTGGGAAATGTATAAAAATGCAACAAACAACTGAATTAAGTCAGATTCTTCCCACAGTTTTCACAGAATGGATGCTTGCAATAAAATGTCACATGTATCTGTGACGTTACTGTTATTGCCATCCATAACAACATCCAATAGTTTAGCATCACCCTAAATATAACATTACCAGAATCTATCCCCAAACCATGCCCGAGCCCACGTCAAATTGTTTATTTCCACTTGTCGACACGAAGTTAAGGTTTTTTCGGAAATCATCTATTTTCACGGTAGATTGAAAATTGATGTATTTTTAAATTGTGATAATATTTACTTTTAATATGTGGAGTGGAAAATTACAAAGTGACGTGCACCTCAATACGCTAGCAACATTATTATGCAAATTCGGCAGGTTTAATCCGACTATATCAAACAAAATATATTTTTTTTAAATTAGAGTGATACAAAACGTTTGGCTTTGGCGGTAGATAACATACCCACTTGCGTCCATGACTTTCGTCTCACCAGAAAAAAATGAATAAACAAACAGAAAATCATGAAACATGAAGAATATTTCAAGGAAAATAAATCACGTGTAACAAAAGATCGAAAGTAAGATTTTTTTAACTCTAAAATATACTTAACCATAAACAGTGCTTTTCACTTCGATGTAACAGCCTACGATTGAGTTTAGAAAATCACAAATGGTTTGACCGGAAAAGGTCTGAATATTGAAAAACATCTGTATATACGCCACAGTAAATTTCATAACAGGAATTTAGTACATGAAAAAAAAAACAAAAAACAACGTATAGCACTATGACAAAACAAATATGGCTGATATTTCAGATTTTTATACAATTATAGCCTCGTTTTAGGGGCATGATAAGCATGTTATGTTGTCGCGTTAATTCTGTTAAGCAGTCACCATAAACTTGTTATATGTAAATGTAGTGTTGCTATACAGTTAGTACACTTTTATAATAGCAAAATATTTCTATACAAGCGTTATAAGCTTCTCAATCGTATTACAATCCTATACTTACTGTTTGACAGGGCGATAATGATACATATGATAAGCCAATAATGATCGTATAACACGATCATATTGATTGTATAGCAAGGATATACTAATTACACGACAAAAATTTACTGATCTTGGTTCGTAATAGTATTTAACGGAAGGCCTGATACTTTCAAGACGGAGACAATACCTACTATAATCCTTCGTTTTAGATGTGAAAAGAAACCGGACCGCCTCGAAGTCCTGCCAAAGAAGTACCGAATCGGTCCCTGGGGAACGAGTTCGAGCACTGAACCTTAGCATTCCAGTCGACTGACCATCGTATTGCGCAGTAAGACTTTCCTGACCATATAATACCTGTGCGTACGACAAACGTATGCACAAGAAAAGTTGTAACCGTGTATAGTGCATACGCATAATGAGAAACGAGGCTATACTGACCTATGAAACCTCTACTGACGGATATGAATGCTACTTGGAGAGTATAACAATTGAGCGCGACTTATACAAGCAAACTCTCCTGTATTATGTTTATAAAGTCCACCATGACCGAATAAGTATCCTATACCACAACACCTAATCTCCAGCAAAGCTAATAATCTTGTAATCAGTTTTCTATGCTTTAAATACAAATTTTTGGCGTAGTTGCCATCTTACAACCGTAGAAACCCTTCGATCAGATCTAAGGTGTCGCACAGAGAGTAATTCTTTAAATGTCCGTTTTCCAGACTTTACGTCATCGAATGTGACGTCACAATAGCGTCGTCTTGAATGCATCCGCGGAAGCTGTTGGAGAAAGACAGAAAAGCAAATGGGAAGTCCAGCAGTGTCATTCTTGCACAGATCGGTCACGTTTTTTGCTTTGATAGATGTTCTGGAGATGCAGATCAAGGGAAGCTTCAACAGGGTACATGGTTTGTTCGGCGAGAGGAAATGCGAAAAGAAGTTTGCGGTAATTCCCGGACACTCGGCCTGCCTGCCTCCGTCGAGTAAACTCGTGGACGCCGGTCTGTCCGTCGGCGACAGGCGTGCGATCGTCCAGGCGCACAACCGGATTCGTGCCGGCGTGAAGCCGTCGGCCTGCAACATGATGAGAATGCACTGGAACGACGAGGTCGCGTCCGTAGCGCAGGCGTGGGCGGAAAACTGCGACCAGAGACACGACAAGCAGCGACTTCGGTACGTCCCGGGCCGCTTCGCGCTCGGGCAGAACATCGCAGCCGGAAATGGGAACTGGACAAGCGTGATCAACACCTGGCACCTGAAACGCAGTTTCTTCCGGTTCGGCAGCAGCAACAACAACACGTTAGTCGACGTCTACCCGTACATCAACATGGTGTCAGCCGAAACAGTGGCGGTAGGATGCGGTTTCGCCAGGTGCAATTTCTCCTTTTTCGTGTGCAATTACGCGCCGTACAAACTGGGGAACTTCCCGACTCCGTATCAGACCGACTGCGAGAAGAGGCGGCCGAGTCTTTTAGACTGCGGGAGTACAATCTGTTACAACGGCGGCAACCTGACCAGAGACTGCAAGTGCGAGTGCCCGAGATATTTGTTCCTGCGCAAAAAGCTTTGCGAAATGGTCTGCTACTCTGACGATCCCTTTAAATGCGGAACTTTAATCAGGGAGGACGACTGCGACAGAGATGTGCTAATAATCAGCGTGTGTCCCAACTTGTGCAGGGCGTGTCCCTACGGCGGGATCAACTTCCTGGAAAACGAAAGTAGGTCCGCTCTCTCTTCCGGAAACAGAATAGCATTTCTCATTTTCATATTTTCAGAAATCGTTTTGTAAACATAATAACATTTCTCAGTATTGAGCCGGGGTTTGCTCTTTTTTATTAAAAGGATTATTATCGTTATTTGATACATTTTTTAAAAAAAATTCTCTTTTTTGAATTTAATGTTTTATTCTAACAGACTAATTAAAGAAATTTTTTAAAAAGAAAAATCTTCAATCTGTAAACATCGGTTCAGCTGAATAATGATGCAATACTCTTTAAAAAATGAAAGAAGCTGGTATCGTTTCGTGTTACCATCTTTCGGAAATATACACTATTGGAAATAATTATAAAAGACAGGGAAAACTAGGTATAAATCCAGATAACACGTGATAGGATTGCATCTCGTGCAAAAATTGAAATGCGTCATAAAAAAAACAGTCACGTGTTGATGTGGTCAACTGTGATTGGTTGTCATGCAAGCAGTCAGAAATCGCCCCACCTGTGGGAGGACTATAGAAATGTAGGCAATCATACCATTGTACTGTAGTGGATACCATAGGTCCTGGAAAGGAAATATTACATGGTAAAAGTAAAGAAATCAAAGTTTAAGCTAGTGACAGTTATTCCATGCGACAGAATGCAGCCTGACTTTGTTTCAGAAAAAAAAAAAATGAAACTGTATCATAATTCATGAGGAGGATACGTAAAACTGGTCCTGTGGACAAAAGACAGGATCGAGGAAGAAAAGTACAAACTCTTGAAATTGATGTCAAGTATTTCAGGGTGTGTTCTCTACCCTAATAGAGCTGATAAACGAGAATGCAGTAGAGATCCTTCACCGCTGTGTGCAATGGAAGACAAGGGAAAAAGCATCCACTTCTGCCCCAGATGGGATGTAGAACTGCGTGACTTCTTGTAATGCAACAACATCAAGGAAAGTGACTTTTAATTATTGATCAGTGCTTGAAGTGCAGTTGGATTAATCGGTGTGTCAGGTATGCAAATATGTTAACAATTATTTTATATTATTATGGACCTTGGTAAAAACACTTTTACATTGATCATTCAGACACATGTTGTGCGATAATGCACTTCCTTGACCAGGCCAACTGATCTAATTTGGGCCCTAATGGAATATGGGGAATTGCGCATCTTGGTTGAATTATTGAAAGTGCTACAGGATGTTTTAAACAGCATTATATTGGAGCATAAAAACAACTACTCACGCTCTATATAAAGCAAAGGGCTCGCAAACCGAATTCCAATGCGCTTTACAAGATATCCATTTTATTTTTGTATATTTTCTGTAAAAATGCATCGAGTATACATCCTATAATTCCCTCAGTTGCATTTATTCGTTATTTGTGCAATCCCTGTTTGTGTTTTCATCATTATTTTCAATACTGTATATAATTTCCATTAGTTATATTTTAAGCAAACGGTTAATGTATAAATGCTGACACGTGATCAAGTTAGCCTATTTAACATATAGTTCTCTTGTTTTCTTATTTGAGACAAAACATGGCGATTGATTTGTGGATTTTGGAATTTTCCTTCTTCATTTATGTGAACGGCAACTCGATAGATAATTATTCGGCATCGTTTTGGGGCCGTTGGCTTGTTATGGCTGACGGCCTGTTTAGCTTCACCTTGTTAATCTTAGGTATTTGGGGGGAAATAAAGGTTCGCCAATGGCCGTCGTGTGAAATATCACTGTTACCGGTGTCCGGGGAGCTTCCGAGAAAGCAGCGAGCCGGGGTCTTCAAGAATAAGAGTTTGACGAAGACCACGTCTGTTGCCATTGTTCTCGCGATGACGAATCGACTTTTACGGAGATTCCAACCGAGAAAAGAACCCTGCTTACTATCCTCCGTAGCTGCTTCAACCTCCGGTTGTTACGACATCTCGAAATAGAATAAACGGGGATTTGCCACTAGAAAGGGCCTATTGTTCGTCTTTCTGCTCGGCTGCGGGTTAGGGGAGAAAACTTATCGGTCCGCTTTAATTTGTTCCTTCTGTTTTAGGTTTTCCTTTTTTGTGTGTGTGTGTGTGTGTGTGTGTGTGTGTGTTAAGCATTTTAATGATTTTATTAAATTTCCAGTATAGAGGTGCGGTGGTTCAGTGGTTAGCCTACTGGGTTGCTGTGGTTCGAATCCCGGTCGGGGACGATTTCGGTTTCGCGTACCCATCTCCGCAAGCCCATTGTTTCTTCTCGCTTCTTTGCACCATGCGGATGTACTCCAGGCACTCTGTGTTTTTTTTTTTTCCATATCTAAAAATAACGATTTCTAGTACGAGAGTTTCTTTGCGGAAGTCGGAAGTAACTGGCTCCTCGTGGCGCAGGATTGACAGCGCTTCCTAGCGGACGACTGCAGCATTACATTCCTCCGCCAGCGCCGTTTCCACTGTAAGCACCGGTGTACATAACAACGACATCTTGCATCTAGATACGTCGTAGGAAAGCAAAGCAGCTTCCAGTAGGCGCTATGGAGGGCTGAGATTGCGCGAACAGCCTCGCGAACAGCATGAAGCAGCCGGGTTTTAGTAATTCGCGCTGTGAAATGTGGGAGGACATTCAGCGACACAACCAGAAACAAGGAAGCTCTTCGATCGGTTGTAACCAATGTCGAAGAGCTTCGCAGCTCGACGAGGTCTGAGGCGGAGCACTCGTCGTCGGTACCGCATTGGGAGCGGGCGACGCCGAGTAGTCACATTGGAAGTGAGTGAAGACGTCTCGAGCATCGGTATTTGGCCCGCTTGTGCGACACATACCTGTGAAATCAACTGAGCAGCTCCCCCCCCCACAACACACCCAAAATCGCTTTCGTTACGTCTTCGGCTGAGAGGGCAGCGGACGGACGTAGGAAGGGAGTCGGGCGCGTGTAGACTCGCCAGAAAAGTCTACGTTCTAAGGATAGAGGAAGACAGATTTTCCGATATGTACAAGATCGGAACAGCCCTCACTTCGCCCTCCTCTTTACTCGGGTCTCTCGGCATGACTTGCCTCCAGCTGACGCTCTCTCGATTGCCACTCGAGTCTCACCTGAATTCCGAAGCAAGGATGCGCCACCATGTTGGCGATGAGCTGAACATACCGCCCCCCAGGGAATCCTGCAAGCCTCAGCCTCTATCCGGCCATGTTACTGTCTTATAACCAGCATACAAGATGTAGATCGGGTCCGTTTCGACCCCATAATCGCTGACCAATTGAAGCAAAGAAATACGAGATACTCATTGACAAAAATTGGAAGTTCTTTTAAGACGGCCATAAAATACAAACTAAAAAAAAAAAAAATAACAACCAATATTTAAAACGAGGCTAAACATGTGAAGGTCAAGGTTATACTTTCGTGCGTTCTATCTTAAAAATAGAAATCTATGTGATTTAACTCATATTTCTTCAGATATTTTACGTGCAGGTAGCACGCCCTGCAAAGTAAACAGCTGAACATATTTCGATAAACAGAATAATGGATGCCGAAGACAAACAAACAAGCAAAAACAAAAGGGAGCAGAAGTAAAGGGAAAGAAAATTGTCTGAAGAGTGAAGCGTGTGGGGACTAACCTCGAGATCTAAGCCAAGATGACATATCTGCCACTTTAGTGCATTTCGTTCGCCTTTATTCATTAAAAATACATTTTTGTGCAGAAGGTTTTCGTAGTCGCAAGGTGAATACAATTACTCCTCCTGTCAATATCTCAAATTAAGCGAACAAATTATTAATATTAACTACTTGACTGTGCGATTGCTTCATCAAGGTCAACATGACAAACCTTCTGGCGGTCACAGGGGGGGGGGGAGATAATTGAATATTTTAACAGATGATCCGTCTTCTTGCTCAAACTGGATAGAGTTTGCGTTTTAATGCTGGGACCCTTCCTGTTTGTTTTCTTGCTGCAGGGTTGGATTGAAGCTGTAGTCGACGTCATACATGGATGAGACGGCCAATCGATAGTTTATAAATAGGGCTAAAACGACGTCATGTAGATGAAAGTATATCGATGTCGTATAGAGATGAAGCTGTAATCGACGTCATACATGGATGAGACGGCCAATCGATAGTTTACTATCCAAATATCATTTCGGCAAATAAAGTTGAGCACTATTACGTTCCTGGCGAGTGGCTTGGATTCAGGGTACCGGGGAAGACTGTCACCAACTTCTCAAACAGCAGGTGGACCAAATACTTGTGATGGAGGGGGTTCTCTAAACAGAAAAAAAGAACAGCCCCACACACAAACCCACGGCAACAAGAGCTTTCAGTTGGAAAAGCTAACGTTGGCTGTCGTATTTCGCCTGACCGCACGAAGAGATTGGTGCACGCGCATGCGATATCCGGAATTCGATTTTCCCTCTGTTCCTCAATCTCCGGTCCTACAATTTAAAGTAGCGAAAGAAAATTTTTTTTAAAGAATGTCATAGAAAACTGATTTCTCGTCTTATTTTCCCACGTTCAAGAAATACCTCCCCCGCTCTAATTTCAAGCTCCGTTTCTAAAAGCAACTCTTCCCATCAGCCTTATCCTAGGAGAAATGGGGCGAGTTAATACAGCGCTACAAAATTGTTCCATGCCACAGTTATTTATTTAAAATCAGTACCACGCCAGTTTTCTTTATTTTAATCTATGCCCTGGGGAAATTACTGTCAAAGCAATTTAATAAATACATATTTTGAAACGACTTAATTCTGGGCTAAATGTCATCAGAGACCCGAACCCGGAATATAAACCTTTTCATAAATACACTTTTCCAGAAGATCGGCATCTCTCTTCGGATCGCTGACGGTAAATTCTTTTCTCGTCATTTTAAATATTATTTCTTGTCTGTTCTTAATATAACGCTAAATTATCACCTTCAGAGCAGTTATTTTCCCCGAGGAAATCTGATGTGTCGGACAAAATTGCAGATGATTGTGAGGTTCATTTTCATAATGAAACCAGAAAGTTCTTGGGAAAAAAAATCGAGAGTTAGAGTTGAAAATATATTTCTAAAAAAATATGATAGGTAAAAACTTTGTTTTGATTTATTACGCTACAACCGCAAGCAAAAAAGCTGATACCTTTCTTGTGGATACCTCTACAGGTAGGTTGCTTTTGAGACAGTTGTTATTAGACGCTTGAAATATTTTAGAAATACAGAGGGTGGACAGGGTGACGAGGTACTGAACAAAGATTAGCAATTGTACGGAGAGCCAAAAGGAATAGAAGTCTTACTGGATAAACTCTTAAATTAATTAGGGGTGGGATATTTTTAAAACCTTTGTTTCCTTGTGGAATATTAGGTTTCCATCAACGGAAACCACTTGGGAAACTGTGCTTTGTTTAGATCTTGCCATGCGGATAGTCTGAAACCAGACTTAGCCGAGTTTCTGAGAAGTTTCTGCTCTTTGTGTAGAGTTGCGTCTTAGCCTATAAAAACAACTCGAACTGAGGCAGACCGGAGCAATCTACCATCAACCGGAAACAGAGTTTGAGATTGTAGACTTTCCAGTACTACTTCCTACCTTGGATTTTGGACGGCCGTGTGTGTGTGTGTGTGTGTGTGTTTGTGTGTGTGTGTGTGTGTATATATATATATATACTCAAGTAAAATGTCGACAAATGGACTTTAAAGCAATCAAGACACAATTTATACAGAAAAATACACGATAACACGTGAAATAACACCCGACTGAGCGTTCTTGTCTTTGCTCATTTCGCGTCTGTGTTCAGAATCTCCTACCTTTATTCTCAAGGAACAGCGAGACGTAATTTGTAAGAAATGTGTTCTGCGCTCACATGTTATAAACAAGAAAAGTTTGGTCTCTGGTCGGTGACTTTTTCTGCAGCGGAAAAACGTTGAAGTTTCGACGTGACGTGGGATATTTCGTTCGCTGCTGCATTAATTACGGCTGGGGGGTAATTGTCATCACTTGGGAAATAGATCCCTAATGCACAGTTGTTTACCACACATGCTTGAGAGCGGATATTAAACAAGCTTCAGTTCCGACATCTTCTTGTTAATCTCAGTTGAAACGCTTTCGTCATGCGTCGTAATCCGTGAAATCCTTTTTTATTTCCCGAAGATTCTTGATAAAGCTTCTTTTTTTTTTTTTCTCCTGGAAGATTCCACCGTTAATCGGCCACTAAAAAAGAAAGAAACTTTAACAAAGTATTGGTAGAGTATGTGATGAAAAACTACAATCGCGCGTTCCTCGCTTCCTCTCTGGCTGGAAGAGGAAGAAGAGTAGAAAGTCAGAAACATTCAAAGAACCGTGGAGGACTGGATTTTCGCTTAGTCGGAGTAATGGAGTAGTGAATAAGAAGAACGATCCGCATCTTACACGCAATTGAACAGATCGCCACAGCAGGGAGGGGGATTTATAGTCTTGAGGATTCCCGCCTTTTATGCACGTGACCATACCATGTGACCACGCACGTCTCACACACACAAAATAATATGTTTGGTTGCCTGTATCATGCACTGAGGGGTTTGTGTCGCCTCAGTAAAAAGAAATTCTTCTCTCGTACGCGGATAACGATTTATGGGAGAACATCTCGTATAAAGCCTTTTATACCCTAAACCAAACATTACTCGCAACTTAGAAAAAAAAACAACAACAACAACAAGTAATCGTTTATTATTTAGTTGTAGTATCCCTGCACAAGTAGTCGGAACAGAATCGGACAAAGACTTGGGAATTTACCAATTTACCCGAGTCGCCTGATTATTGCTCGACAGCAGATTTCTTCGATCGAAAAGACGAAAGTGAGATGAACACAGTTCGGTTTAAAATGTAGGAATCGGTCTTGAGCTACGTGCCTAAGTCAGGTGGGCCTGATACAAGGCGACACCTTGGAAAGCCACTTCTTCGTTCAAAACAGTCAGCAGAAGTCTACACTCTGCCCAGCGGCACATCTAAAATTTCTGACATATATATTACGGTAACTCTCCTGCGAAACTTTCAAAATGTTATTTATCAACCTTCGGAGTTGGCGAGCGCTTTTCTTCTCAGTTCCGGTCTCGCTTTTCGCCTGATCCGGAAGTCGTCACGCGCCCCCCCCAACACACACACACACTGGTAATTTTCCCGGCGTGTGGTCGGTGTTCACAAGCGACACTGATTAGCTGCGAACCGGCCGAATGGTATTCAGGTCGGGCAGAGAAGTCTGAGCGGAAATTGAGACATTCGCCAACGTGACACGTGTCAGTACTGACGCGTTAAAAAACACAACACCCCCCCCCCACTGACGTCAAGGAATCGATCAGGGGGTTCCGGCTCTTTCCCCACGCGCTGATTTCTAGTAGGGGTTTACCAGGTTCGTCTTGGCCTGTACTCACGCCCGGCCGTCAGCGTTAAGCCGGTTCCGCGGCCTGCCCGACCGGTGCGCTGTGCAATTTACCTGGGCAGGGAAATTAGTCTTCAAGGTAGAACTTACTTTGATATCTCTGTCTGTGTGCGCGCGCGCGTTCGTTCGTAGAACCGTTCAAAAAGATACCTTACAAAGAATTATGAAGAATTCTAGAAACTCATGACTAATGGCAGTTTTAAGATCTTCCCTAGCAACTCGCTTGCCCCGACATCTGGCGTCAAAAATGTTTATTAACCTGCTTTTACGTTCCATATTAGCTTTGTTTGCCAGTTTGTGTCAGTATATCAGGATGAATGAACTCCCCCTTTTTTTCTTCTCTTATCAGTTCCAGTAAGAACTTCGAGAGTGATACCATCACCAGAAAGGAAGCCGTGCTAAAATGTTGGTGTCGGTGTAATTGATGTGCTTTTTTTTTAATTGGAAGTTACCACAGTTTCTAATCAACAAATACAAATTTAAAGGACAATAAATAAGCACCAAAAGTGGAAGGAACCCTTAATAGGGGCAGGGTATAAAATTAAGGTTGATAGTGTAGAGTTAGAACTTCTGGATTAGAGATTACGATAAGAGGTAATATTGTGGTTGCTGCTTTATAGTAAAGATTTAGAAATATGATTTTTAAGTTAGAGTTAAAATTAATGTATTTTTATGGTAAGGTTTTAGGATTTAGATTATTGCGTTAAAAGTTAGGATTAATGAGTTTTATTATAAGGATTTCGAATTAATGGTTAAAGTTAGGATTAATGAATTTTTTGGGTAATGATTAGGGTTAAGATTGCTGGATTAGGCTTAGAATTAATGAGATTTATGGTAGGGATTTCGAATTAATGATTAAAGTTAGGATTAATGAATTTTTGGGTAATGATTAGGATTAAGATTACTGGATTAGGCTTAGAATTAATGAGATTTATGATAAGGATTTCGATTTAATGGTTAAAGTTAGGATTAATGAATTTTTGGGTAATGATTAGGGTTAAGATTACTGGATTAGGCTTAGAATTAATGAGATTTATGATAAGGATTTCGAATTAATGATTACAGTTAGGATTAATGAGTTTTTAGACTAAGGATTTCGGAATAAGATTTTTAAAGGTTAGAGTTAAGGTGTAATATTATGGTTGCTGCTTTAGGGTTAGGATTAAGAGGTTAGAATACTTGCAGTATGGTAAAATTTAGTTGATAGATTACAGTAAAAACACCCAAAAGTTAATTAAAAGTACCCAGCGTCTAGAGAACCCTGCACACAATAAGTTCAATCCCGGAAAAGGTGAGTGAATTCATAATTATTATACCCAATCATCATTTATAGAATTTTTTAACTTTCAAAGAATCCAAAATCCCCAAGAGATGTAGTCCAGAAAACATGAATCAGCAGTACATTTATTTTCTCATTTTAAATAGAAGAGGGTAGTCATCATATTCGAGGCTGGTCAATCTATAAACACCATAGTGCCGCCATTTTTTACGCCGTCCACAGGTGTTGCGTTCTAAACTCGTCTGATTAAGGCGGCAGGTGCGGCTAATGCGCGCCCGCATCTCGGAAATCCTGTCAGTCTCACATCACTCCCACGAACGGGACGGGATGTGGACCCCGCAAATCTCCAGTAACCACCAACGATTTCTTTTGTCTGTTTCGACACCAACATCACTTAACAGGGTACCACGGTTGACGCACAGATATGGAGGAAAGCTGATGGTGGCAAAGGTTAACCTCGCCTTTCCTGGTGCAATAGGTAGCTTTTCAAGCCCTTGCAAGTTGGTGGTTTATAGCCTTTGCAGACAACGCAAACGTTGCCCAACTCCTGGACCTCGCACGTGTCCATGTCTTCTGGAAGTGTAAATATATTCACGTAATCCAAACCTGCAATGTTCAGGTTATTAAATCAGTGATGCGTATAATCTACTAGATACTGCAGAGCAAAACGTGGAAGCTTGCGAACGTAAACTTGTAAGGATTGTTAAACATTCGAGTTTCTCGATGATGTACTTTACGTGTCACCATGGTGATTGGAAGAGTTCGACACTGCGGTTTATAGACTGACTCGCCCCTCGCGTTCGGGCTGCAAGAATGTTGCCTTGCTTCGATGTCCTCTGCAGTCCACATTGCTGTAGTAGGACAAAATGGAGGATATTGTCCACATGCAACTGCACTGACAGATTCTAATTCGGATCCGCCAGGTAAGTGTAGAAATTAAATGTTTACCCCAGTCGATATCATGAAAATTTATTACCACCATGATGCAGCAATCGGCGATCTCAGTAGTCATAACTCTGCTTGCACGCACATAATCCCCACTGTCTCGACTAGAGGTCTCCTACACCTTAATTTGCCCAATCTCAGTTTCCGAATGGTGATAACTGAGTGTAAAGAGTGTTACGATTTTAGTATATTAATGTTAAATTTACAATAACTCCAGAATATGAAACAAAACAAGGAAAAATTTCTTAATCTAATTTGCATAAAGAAAACCTAACTCAATCATGTTATTAATCATAGAATTTCTTTTAAAGTACTTTACGTTTTGCGGAGAACGCTACAATATCAGTTGACTTAAATTTCGTGTTTTTCCTGGCTAGAGAGCTCCACCTTTAAGTTTTATTTAAAGATTACATTTATGGAAAATTTGTGATGTTATTAGGTATATAGGTAACATTTTGTTTAATCATTGAGTAAATTAATAATAATAATAATAATAATAATAATAATAATAATAATGTATGTCAAAGCACAGGTTACAAAACGATATATAACTTATCTACATACACCTTCACAAGCTGGCAAAAGATGAACCCCAAATTAACATAACGTGAAAACCGACAAAACTTTTCTAATGACTAATACAAAAATATTGTTAATATATATATGAAACGTTTGTCCGAAGGGCTTCTGGATGATTATTAAATTTTCTGGACACATAGTAAGTCGGCGAATATACAGAGAAATTAATTTGCCACACTTCAGCTCGTTTCTCGCCTCAGCGGTCAGCAACAGGAGCCACTGCAGAACAGTCGGGTCGATTATTCACAGGAAATCACCTCATTTCACCCCCGTGTTCTTTCTTCTATTACACTCACCTGTTGTGTCTCTTGCATAGCGATAGCCAAAAGGAAATCGATTCCGTTATTGGGAATATTATCAATTCCCCTTTCTGTAACTACTTAGACAATGGCGTCCTGCCACTCCCTCTTTCCTCGCAAGCAGTTGCTGTAGATTCCGCCGTCGCCGTGGAAGCAATTTGTTCGCGATATACCGCCGGCTATCGTCGATCATTATGCTTTCGAGTTTCCAAATGTCGGAGAGAGATTTAATTGTTGCAGTGTCCAAGGGATTTTTCTGGATGCGGTGGTTTTCTCACGGTCTGGTGATGTATTGAAGAATGTGAGACAAGAAGATTTTCAAGCTTCGTTACTATTTAATGATTTTCTTTTTCTTTATAGACATTCTCCAGCGAGTCCGGCACCGAGAAATGTTCTCCAGGTAGATGTTTCCTTAAAGCTCACAACGCATGCGTATATAACTGATTGATCCTCATCCCCTGATGCACCGGACCGTTAACGCAAGTCTAGACCCCTAAAACTAGATGGGTGGAGGAGTAGGCGTGGCTGCGTGACACCGAAATCTAGGGTCAGCACCAAGGTTCGTTCCATCTTCGAATGACCTAACAAACTTATAGAAAATCACTTATTAGAGCTCTTCATTCTTTAGATGTAAGAGGAAACCGGAGAACCCGGAAAAAACCCACTCGCGGCCAGCTGTTGAAGAAAATCGAGTATAAACTATACCAGGGAGGCTCGTACATCGGGATTCGACCCTCGGTCTTCACAACCTTGCATTCAGTAGGATGAAAAATGGATCGTTGCGCTTCTCCTTCACTTATTATAGAGCTTAGAAATACTTGTTATAGCTAACAAACAACTCGTGCTGTCAAATAAGTTATTAATATATCGTGGTTTTACACTAACGGACATAATTGTGCACTCACCAACGAAACGTAAAAACACATCGATATTCTGCAGAAAAACTTGTGTGGTCAAAGATTCAAGATAAACCTAAAGCAACAATTCCTTCCCCGTCTCGTAGAATCACCAGTACATTGATTACATAAGAAATACTGAATATTTCTCAAGTTTGGCTACATGTATGACCGATACTATCTTTTTTGTAAAATTTTTGCAAAAGAAAAACAAAAAACAAAACAAAACAGCTTGGATCTCGTTTTATTTTCTCAAATTTGCTAGTATTTTTCAAGCACCAGATGTTCCCAGTGGCGGACTTCATCGGCAGCGGGGAGAGAATTCCGTGAGCCGGGGTTGGGGGGGGGGTGGAAACCAATGGCGGAGATAAAACATTTTGAAATCCGAAAACAGCATCAAAGGAAACTGCGCCAGACGAACCTGAATAATTTAAACCGATTTTCTCCGTCGCCAGTTCTCTCCCCTCCCCCCCAACCCGGAACTTCTGTATCGCGTCTGAGCCTGGGAGACATCAAACGGCGGGGAATGCGCATTCCTTAAACATCGTTAGATAACTCGGAAAGGTGATGCGCTATGTAGAAGAGGAGGGGGGATATTCACAAACCGTTCGCGGTAAGCTATTAGAATAAAACAATTTATGAACACTTATTAAAATAAGTGAGCCTACACCCGAGCCGCTGAGTCAGCGGGCTGGAAGCGCTCGGCGCTTCACCGCTATTATGCTAATATTACGATCTAACCGACCACAGCCGGAGTTCACGAAGAGGATTCGTTACTTGTCCTCTGCTTTTGAGGGACCATCACCTTCGACATCGGCGAAGGGAGCTTCCTACTTGGACTGTTTCGTGTTTAGATGTGCGAGAAAACTCCGGGAGAAGCGGCTGGTTATGGATGCGCCGCACCGAGCCGAAATCAATGGGAAATCGAACCCGCGGGCTCAGGCTGGCTATCCGCAAGAACACCGAAATATGACGCGAAAACTTTATCGCTGTATCATTAGCTTTTATTTTCCATGTTCCGTTTAACTGATTCTACCCTTTTATCGAATATCGCCTGGAGAGCACTTCCCTTCAGTCTGAAAACACTGGTTAGCGTTGGTTTCGAACTGGCTGTGTGTTAAGTTAACACACCCGTAACGCAAAACGGGGGTCAGGCGGGTTCATCGTCGTCACCGGGCGTTATGTTAACACGGAGAACGCCATTACCGCAGTTTCTATCACTCTACCCGTGCTGCATAACAGGTTTAAGAAGAGGTCGGGTATAAATCCAGCCCAGGTGGTATAAAGCGAAATCAAAATCCGTGCGACAAACTGAGACTGTTCGGCCATATATGAGCAATGGAGGCTTTACTTCATTACCTCGGACTAATTATAGCAGGTGTTTAATTTACATTTAAGTTTATATTTGTAATTAAAAGAGAAAACAAACTTAAAATACTCTATTGGAGACACAAGATAAAAGTCTCTTTGTGATCACTCTGCCCGTCTGATGGTCGCCTTTTCAGAGCTTTGAGTACAACGACACATATATCAAAGCAACAAAGACTAGCACTAAATATATAATTTGTCTGGATAAATCCATTCTTAACATAGCTGCAGTTAGTTTCATTGTAATTTCAAGTTCTGCCAGGTTATTAAAGTTTGTAATTTAATGTTTTGTAAAATAAAATTATTCAGATCGATTTTTTTTTTTGTTTTGTCATTTTCTTAAGTTTGTTTTCATGATTCACTCTTTTCGGAGTCGCTTGAGCACCAGAGCAGGACCAACTTTTCTAAATTACCACATGGAAGATTTACGTGGCACCGTAAAGAAAATGGAAGTTTACAAGATGGGAAATTATCACTAAATATCTCAAAAGGTTTTACAATCATTGCATCATCAAAACTAATTCTAACTGTTGTCATCTAGATGTAACTATGGGACCACTAAGCAATGGTTGTTCGAGAATTCCTTTTGTTTCTGATGTAGTGTTTATGCATTTATCGTTAAGATAATGCCCAGAGCAATACTGAAAACAATGGATATCTTGAACGCTAATGGCCAATAGCTGTATCTCTAAAAGATAAAACTACATCAAAGACGCTCAGTACGAAGATTCTATGAATATTAAATAATTAATTGATCGGCTTTAAAATGAACTTTTCCATTGTGGCACACAATGAGATTACGTTTCAAAACTAAATTATGCAGTTGCAATAATTTTGGGCACTACTAAATATAAAATTATCTTTTTAGCGGTTAGATTGTTTACCTTTACTTTCGTGTCCGTAATAGATAAACTAATCGTTTTTGTGACTCTCATGGAAGATGGTTTATTAGGCAATCCATTGAAAATAGATTTGTTTGTCTCACAGAAACCTTATTTTGTTTCCATACCAACGCTATTAGGCCACATCGCCTCTAGCTTTATGGAAAGTATGAAGGACACGATAGTTATCCTGGCGGCTAAATTTGCCTACTTAATCCAGTGTTCAGAGATCAACCGGGTCGGGGAAGACGAGAAATCTTCATTGTTCTTCTCGAGTCTTTACAAAGTAAAATCAAGATCGAAAACGTCACCAGGGCGTGACGTCACTACTCCAAATACTGGATGAGTCGGCAGGGTTAATGGCGCGAAGACGTGATACTTATTCTACTTATTCCCGTCACTTCTGACGGGACAACGCTCTAGCAAACCGACACGTGCCCGGTTAGCCCATGCTTCGACTGGCGTTCACGTCTCGGTAGCTTGTAGTAATTCCCATCAGACATACTCCAAGCCCCGATATCCTCTTTGTATTGCGCCCAAACTATATCCGCAAGCGGAGAGCAACTTAACGAGATATTTACCGACATAGATGGGCTTTATACATCAGGACGGCTATTTTCTACTATTTCTTGGTTACCCCGATATAACCAAACAGGGCCAGCAAAAGGCAGCGGTACCTGCCCAACTAACAATTTACTTTTGTGCAAGGAGATACCGTCGTTCGACAAAATACACAGAATGTAATTAAATCGATACTACATTTGCATGTTAAGTTTGGCTTGTATTTGACTTGGAAGCGAAATATACGTTTATGCCGATGCGGATCACTTTGTTTCTTTGTATTTACGAGGAAAACCAGCGGGGAAACGGCAGCCACTGACTGAAATTGCTTGATAACACGATCTGACGACGGAAGGGGCTTCCAAGGCGCCCCGCCCCTGTACGTTGATTTGTTAATTGTAATTATTGAGTAGGCTTCCGCGCCACTCTCTGAAGTCTGGAGCCTCTACGGTATCAATAATTAATGTCTTCTTCGTGTTGTTAAGATTTATTTTGCTTAGTTTATCATTTCTATCTGAAACTGAACCAAAAAACCGATTCTATATTTTGTAGAATGAACTGTATAATTAATAGATGTGGATATCAAGAAAGCAATTATCGCTTAAGAGCGAGGGTACTCTCAGACACTTAGAGTGCCATGTAGTGCGTCCTGACAGTGGCCTATCCAGTGAGTATAATTAAATCTACTACAGCATAATATATCTTTTAAAGATGTTACTGTGATTGCTAATAGATTTTCTGTAGTCCCATCTTGAATAGTTTTTGTTCCACAAATGAATGTACTGTTTCTCTTAATTCTGACTCACCAGCATACCTGTTATTCGCAGCCTCGCCACTATAAATTAGATTTACAATATTTATGATTTTACTTTTTTTTCCCTAATTTTAAATTCAACATTAACTATGCAGTAGCACTACCATAAATTCCTATCTGACGTATAAAATTCATAAATATCTTGTGCTAGATCAAATGACCATTCTTTAGCTGTTACACTATTGTTAAAAGCTTTTAATTTTGCACCAAAAATTGTACCTGAAGATCTAGGTCTGTATTCTACAAACATTTTAAATATCTTTTTTTTAAAAAAGAAAATTGTTATTTTAAAATTTTGTACTCGAACTTGGTACTAAATGAACGATTGTATTTTGCTCTCATTTCCATCTATTGATTTTTCACTCCAATAATAGGTTGTTTAATTCATTGGGTGAAACATCAACCCCGGCTGCAGTATATGAAATGTGATTATTTGTTACCATGTCTTAAATTAATTTGCATTAATAACATGATTGCTGCTAGATTCCCCACTCTATCAAAGATCTGTTTATTTTGTTGCCGATATTAGTTACATATTTTTAAAACCACACAATTTGAATTAATAGAATCATTAATACGTATAATTTCATTATTATTTAAATTTAAATCTCTAATCCATTTCGTTTTAAAAAGTTTAATGTTTAAAGTGGAATATTTTGATGAATTATCTTTCTTACTGAAACCAACCTGACTTACACTCGTTTAATATTTAAACTATTACATCAGCTTCGTTGATTATTTACAAAGTTTATCCATTTCTCTAAATAATTTTTTAAAGAACCATTAAATGAAATTATATAATCCACAGTATAACTTAGTTTACTTACATATTTAATTGATTTCTAATATTTTCTTTTGTATGTTTAATTTTTTCGAATAATATAGTTATTATAGAACCAAAAAATATCTGTTTTGCATTTATTTCATTAAGAACGATAACTAGATTTTATCTCTGCTTTCTAATCCATGAATTCTAACTTATTATTTGTAAAGCTTAAGGAAACTTGTTGAGAAATTTGATCTGTATGTCACTTCGTAGTTCATTTCTATACTTATAGCAAATTCTGTCAAACGTTTGCACATAACTGAACGAAAAATAAAACTGTTTCTATTTCGAATTTCAGATGTTTGCGAAAAAAAAAAATTGCTTTTATTAGCTTCAATCTGTAGCTTTTCGGATTTTTATGTAATATTTATAAATAGTTGAAAACCAAAATAACAAACATTCAAACAACAAATTATTTTACTGGGTTTATTACTAAGAGTATATCTGATGAAAACATCCCTAGAATGTTTTGATTTTTGCCATATTTTCCTTTTTTTTTACATTTAATAATTAAAAATGGCTGATATAATGATCGCATTTTAAATTGGAAAATTAGATCTAAGAACTAAATCTCTACCAACAAATCTACGTTCCATCTCTCCGCACCTACAAACACCGTTAAGTGAAAACCTATTATTTTTAGTTGTAACATCTTCTGGCGTAGATGAACAACCTCTTCTACTTTTTGGATATAGATCCTTTCATGTAGCATTTGTCGACTGGCGTGAGCTGGTCTTCCAGGAAAACTTGTACTGCTGCACCTAAAGATAGCAAAGTAGTTTTTTTCTAGTATTCAGTAGAGTTGGTTAGGCATCCCTAAGAAATACCAGCAACAACTATTTAACTTTTTCTTACATATTTTATACCTTCATTAAAAAATTTCATTAAATCTGGATTAGTCTTTTAATCAGAATGTTGTCATAGCACTATCTACAAATTTTGGTAGATGTTCAGTTTGATTAACCCTTATACGGCGATCGTAATCCCAGACACCTACTCTCTGTGCAATATATATTATACTGCGTATATTTACGTGCACCGCAGCTTAAGGGTTAAAACCGACTAATAGATAACAATTTAGAATCTCAACGCTTTAATAGGAACAGGCAAAACAAAAGCATGTTTTAAAATTTTGTTTATTTGTGACATGATTATTTTAAAGTTAAAGTCTTGACCTTTTCCAATTCTATGTGTTTATCTCCTTGTAATAAGAATAGAAAAATCACCACACGGTTGGTCTTCACTCATTCTCGTAGCAGCTTCTCTACGTGCTCTTATCATTTTTTACTTTTGATGTTCACTAATGGAAACCCATGTGAAATGTGCTCCTCTATTTGTTGGTAAAAATTGTAATTTTAAAAAAAAATGTTTTAAAGGACAACGTTCGGTTAATTACCATTTGACTGTATATTTATAATTTTATCAGGAAAAAAAGCAACTACAAAGCTCTGAGTATTTGCTAGAGAATCTTAGTTAAAAGTAAGGTCAAGCTTTACAGTAGCTTCTCAGGTTGTCTACTTATGTCAGAAACAATCATCACGGGGTAAGTTATTTAAAGTCAACAGGTGTAACTTGAATACCGGAAACCATATCAACTGTTCTCTAAGATTTGTGTAAAATCTATAATTTCTTTATACATTCTACTAAAATGATTTCTTCCAAAATCTAGAATTTTTAGTGTTAAATAATCATTAGATATAAGATTTGCTTCTCGGTTATTTTTAGCAGTTTAAAATCAAAAAAAAAAAAAACACATTTAGGCTTTTTTTGTGCCTCCTGCAATAGTGAACCTCCAATCAAAAGTATTATTTTGTGGAATATAAAAATTAAAGCCACCTTTGGGATTTGAATGTCTTATGTAATTATGTCTTGTTCTAAATTCTGTTTGCATTTGCTTCACTCTCTTTTTTATACCAGCATTAATTCAATCCCTACGACTTACTAAAATTCATCTAGATAAGTTATCAATAGTTTCATAGTTGATTCTTGACTTAGATAACATCCTCTCGATTTCTTTACCACCTCAAATATAATTTATCTGACTAAATAAATGCAAAATGCTGTTATCTATCAAACTTACATTATAAACATCAGCATAATTTGTATCATCAGCTTTTAGAGTTTCTTCTTTAAGCAATGTACAATGTCCCCAGCATTATACAGAAACAAACGTCGGCTTTCATTTTGGATTTTAATTTCATTTCTAATCCATGATTATTAAGATTTTCCAAATAATGGATTCATACCATGTAATTCGTGTTTATGTTTAGTTTCGTGTAAAATAACAAATTTTCTGTGGTGTTGATGTATTCCATGTAATATACTACATTTTCTCGAATCTTTTCTTCATTTTGATTTTATTTTAGAAAAAAAACTTGTTTGATTTTTCTCTATTTTAGTTCCAGTCCAGGAACTAAAGCATTTGCATCTTGAATATTAGAATTTTTATTTTGAATATAAGAATTTTGACTTATTGATTTAGGATCTAAAAAAAAAAAACATTAAAACTTTTTATTCCTACAACTGTAACTTATTTACAATCGCCTTGATTGTTTCTTTTTATTATTCAAAATATATCTAATCATTCTGTTTGAAGTATCAATCAATCCCCTCCAATCAACATTTCTTTCTACAATCTTGTTTCTCTAAATAAACCATTTAATTTTCTTTTTAAATTTCAGACTTGTTTTAGATGTAATTTTAAAGTTATGAATTTATTTTTTAAGCCTTTATCTCTCTTTCTTGGTTTGTAACTATAATCTAGTTCAAGTAAACTTTGTAGTAAATGAATGATAAACTAAATGTTTTGGCTTCTCAGCTATTTTATATCGAGGTGAAACATTTGGAAAAATGAATTTAATGTTTAAGAATTATGTATATTAATTGACGATTCTTTTATTAAATCTCAACGCAAGGAATAGAATTAATTGCTAACTACATTATCATCCCCAGAAGATGAGGTCTTAGTGATACATCCTGATAATCTTAAACTATTCTTTAAAGTAAAATCAACCTTATTATTAGAATTGATAAAGATGATAAATTTAAGTAGCAAGATTAACTTTAAGGGTAATTTAAATTATTTGTTCTCTGAATATCAGTGACTGTTATTTTTATTTTGTTAATTTTTTTGGAGATCACACGGGCCTGCCCCTAAATTTATCGTAATCCAAGTATTTTCATTATCAGCAATGTTTATAATATTATTAGTATTATTAAAATTTTAAAAAGTGTAACATGTTTCAAGATTATTTAGTCCAATTTCATATTTTCTTGTAGAATCTAATTTAGTTTTAGTTTAAAAAACTTTATAAAATGTTAAGTTTTTGAAGACTAAACAAAACTATAAGAATCTTTAGGATTTACTGACTGTTCCGTGATTTTTGTATATTCTATCTAATAATCACTCAACTATTTATTATGTTTAAAATCGTTTTTATCTATCAAATTTAATTTAAATAAACCATTACCAATTGTCTATTTAATTAAAACATTATTATTTCCAGCTTGTAATTAAATTATTTGAATTTGATAGTAAAAAAATCGACTATTCCCAAATATGGTTGCAGTATAAATTGTCTTTGGCTATATTAATCTTTTGCCGAAAGTTTAATAATTATTTCTAGTTTTAGCTCGAAAACAATATATTTGTTCGATTTCTAATTTTTACGTGAACGTCATTATTTCGTAAAGCATCACTAATTGTAACAAAATTTTGAACGTCTTCAGTGAGAGTATTTTTTCCTAATTCTGTTGTAGTCCAAAGCCCCAATAAACCAGGAACGATGTCAGTTTTATATTTATCAATTAAGCTGGCTGGCGATTACTTGCCTGGTAAATAATTTAATTGAATATTTAATAAATTCTATTTGTTAAATTGGATTTTCCACATCCACTTTTTCCTATAATCAGTCAACGTATAGTTCCAGCTAATGAAAATTAATAATTTTTACTATTTTTTTTAAAAGAAATTTTCTCAGTATGTTTTAAATTCATCATTTTATAAAAATTGAAAGGTCCGCTTCACCTTCTTCTGTAACTGCGAGACTCAGATGCAGAAGAACCTTCAGAATAATCGCAGTAACAAAATTCGGATGAACTATCTTCAACTTTTGAAAATATGAGTCATTTTCTTTCTCAGACGATTAGGATCGATCTTCTTTAATAGCGGATATATACATATAATTTATTAGAATATTTTATTGAAATTTAAATTATGGAAAATGAAAAGAAGATATCGCATGCAATTTGAAATAAAAACCAATAAAAAGATGTGAAAATATGATATTACGAATGTAGGCTCAACACACTTTAAGGAAAATGCATAAAGTGTAAAATTGTAAAGTTAACAACATTTCTTTCGACAGAAACTACCAAAACTGCCTGCGGAAACTGGTAGAGATATATACAAAGTAATTTAAATAAATTACCTGGTTTTCCTGGGGCAAAATATTCAGGCGAAACAATTTACCAGGGTATAATTACTGTGTTCCAGGAACACGATTAGATTTAAGATTAAATCTAGATAATTTACCAAAACAAGGTAGGGAAAACTATTAATAAAGTTGATCTAGCATGATACAAATATGATTTAAAGTATAAATACTTTGATTTTAGGCATAGATGAAAGCTGGATATAGATTTAATTCATGATTTTATTACTATTCAGAATGCTAGTTTAAGAGAGAAACGTTGGCTGAGGCTTAGTTAAACAGCAATGACAGATAAAATATCTGTTGAGAGTTCCACCAAAAATGTTACGAGTTCAATCAATAGCATTGGACAAATATAGAATGATTAACAGAACTTAAAAAACTTTAAAAATATAATAGAAGTTTATCATAATATAATGAAGGTAAATTTTCAAGTTATAATACATATTTTTGGGTGTATTAATAGTTTCATCAAATTCTTTATCATGTTCAGGTGATATTTTAATAAAATAATAGATGCGGTAGTCAATTATCGTTGCAGCGTATTTCGGTAAACACCTTTCTAAAACTGAAGTCAACATGTTTAGTTATGTAAACATGTATTCAACACTTTTTTAGCGATTTTCTATACATTTTTAAATGTATTTAGTTTCATACATATCAAAACAAACATCTTAGTAGCAAATATCTGTGCTTCAAAGTAAAACTTAATATTATTTTCTAATATATATTTTAAGAATATTGCATCAAAGGTGTATTGTTAAGAAAGCACTTTACTATATATAAATTAAAATTAAAAAGAAGCCTTTATTAATTTATGAAAGCTGGTTTGTCACGTGTTGTTGCCTGTTCCTTTAAGTACATAGATCATACTGGCCACATTTTGCGAGTGATGACCATCAATGACAAAATATGCACTGTGCGTAATCCCTGCATGAGATATCAGTCACGAAATCTCTCCCGACGACAGCACGCTCAGCCCGACGTGAGAGAGACCTCCCGGTGTCGGGTGGACCGGGCCGCTTGTCGGCTCGACTAACGTCTCTCAGTAACAAGGAGGACTCGACAGAGTACAGGCCACTTGTCTTTACGGGATGCAATGCCATTGACAGAACCTTGTTCGGAAGTCCAACTTGCTCAACAACAACAACAGCACGCTCAGTTCTTCTAACTTCAATGCCAACCAATACCATGAAGCTTCCATCACAAAATGGATCATGCTTCTTAATGGCACAGCTATAAAATCGTTCCAAAAATTGTCTCCAGACCGAAGACCGTCCGTCGTTAATCTTCAGACAGGATTTAGAATCGTCGGTGAAAATAACATGGTGCCAACGATTCAGCCTCCAATGACGATGTTCTGCCATCTATTTCGTGATAGTTGTCGATGGAGCCATGTTATATGAAAACGTAATACTGATATATAGTGGACCGCATACATTAGAATAAAGTCTTCTGAAAACTCTCTGTGCTGAAGTTTTATCATTGGCTTTGCTTTTTAGATCATTTTGGGCAGATTATGCTATTAGAAAACAACGGATTTTCTGGAAAGGGTGACAAGGAGGAGTGGTTTTAGTCCATCAGTAATTTAAATAAAGTGTCTATAAATTAGCGAGGCTGTCGGTACCTTGTTAGTCTTTTACTACTCTAGAAAAGACATCGCGGTGAACATCGTACTGGGAAGCAACGGGAGTCTGGGTCTTTAAACCTCGAAAACAACTCGATGGCCTGAGCCACCTCATTTGGTGTATGATGGCGCTTGTTCTTAATCCTAAGCTGATCTACCACATGCGTGGATACTTTATATAGAGTGATAATGCGTTGTGCAAAGATAGACGCGGATTAAATAGGGAAAGTGATTTGCACGTAAGTTTCAAAAGTGGCTAAATTCGCGAGACGATGACTGTAACATTACCTTGTTGTATGTTCGGGTCTTTCCTTCATTATGCACCTTCTCCTCGACCAGAGTATGAGCAATGGGCCATACAAGTCCTGCAGGCTAGATAAAAACTTTCTTTGCTTACCTTTTGTGATGAATATAATCAAGGTAGGTGATGCTTAAAGAATGAACCCAAACCACACCTCGGGTTTACGACCACATTTAGAGAAGGAAAAATGCTTGAAATACTACCTTGTTAGGTAAAGTTTTCGTTGTTATATTTGCAGACAAAAATCATCTTTAAATGCTAATTTTTATGTACGGAAAGAGTCAACCAAAAGGAAGATGAATTTAATTTTAAATGTTTTTTACAGAAAGCAACGACTGTAAGAATTTAGCCGTTAAATTGTACGGGGGGGGGGCCTGCGTACATTAGTGAAAGGAAACCGGAGTATCCGGACAAAATCTTTCTGAAAGAGAAGCGAGAGTATCTCTGTTTCTGGCTGGACAACAAACATGGCCGGAATTAGAGAACCCCAGTCAATTTACCGGCTGAAGCGTCACGTGTTCTTTCGTCTTGTCTGCGAAGACTTTGCAGCCATACCGTTTTAAATTTAACAAGATATCAGATACAAGAACTGAAAAATCTCGCATATCGGCTTAGCAGCCAACCTGTAAGTCCTGGGATCGTTATTACTGTCCTTTTCTAAGCGTTTTCCACAGAAAGCGGGTACCAATGCCTTAGACAAATGGCAAAAAGGCAATCAATTACGACAGACAGGTGTTTGTAACCTGGGAGTCGTTGATTCTCAAGTGCATAATTGCATTGCATTGTGATTTGCTTGATTTTCCTCTACACGCTCTACCTACTGATATGTGCGTGTGTACTCTCGAAATAACCGCATCTTACATTCAGTCGCATGCCGCCATGGTTGTGGTCATTAATTATTATGTAACTATTCATTTTCAAACTGGGGTACACGATCATCTTCTTAGTTTTAATTCCTTGAAAGAACACGTAGTTGAGTATGGCATAGTTACGGAGAGTACGAGAGAGCGAACGTGAACAGGAACAATCCATCCCACCCACACAGTCGCGATAGAGCGGAAATTTGAGAGAAAAAGATTCTATAAGCGATCGGGGACCAACGACACCCCACCCGCTAAAGGGTTTGATCTTCGAGATGAAAACTCTATATCTTTTCTGCAGAATTTGTCGAACTCATCGCTTCGAGGTTTTTTCTCCCTCGTCAGACGACTGTCCGACTAATAATCGTCAAAAAACCGAATCCAGCCTTCTCAGAAAGTGCCAAATACAATCGGAACAAAAGAGTAGTAGAACTATCTCCGCGCCAAGGACACTGCCAGAGTTGTCCTTTCAGAGTAAGAGAAAACGCTGAGAATCCTCTCTTTGTCAGATAACTCAGTCTAGCGATGAATCGCAAAATCCAGGTTATTTTTGGGGGGGGAAGCGGGTGGGATGGGGTGTAAGTGGATGTTTTATTGGGATTATTCAGCTCTGGACGAGCCAACAGATATCGCGAAATGTGCACAGCTGTTTGTATTTGTTAGATACATCAGGAAAAAAAAATTCCAAACTACAAAAAAATGAAGATATATTTCAAGCTCTGGGTTCTTTCTTTGATGGCGAAAGCTTCCAACGGTAAAGCGTCCGGAGCATAATGACCAATGGGTAACTCTTTCAGCGCCTGGTCTTTTGAAATCTTTAGACTATTTTATTTCAAAAGACAAACTTTGGTTCAAACATCTCGCTTATCTGATCGGCATATTGTCGTTTCTGAGTGCGCTGGACATTTTTTTTTCCAAAGTCGTCCCGCTAGATCATCGATTTTTTTGTGGACAAGACGGAATCACTCATCATCAAACCTAATCTGGGGAGAGGTGGGTAGCAAAGAAATTTTTGAAGATATTCGACACATTCTACGACCTCGTTGAACCAGATACGTCAGAAAAGCTCTCGGAATTGATTCAAGATTACCTTGTTGTTTTTGAAGGGGAAAAAAAAGAGATGGAGCCAGTATTTCTGTTCATCTCGCGGATTACAACCTGCGTGCGGTCCGAGACTCTTTGAAACCTTCAATTCCTTTCGCTGAATACGAGGAACTTATTGATTTGGTCACTGTCACTGGTGCCTGTAATCTCTGAAGAACAATCCATGGACAAGCTTTAAAACCTGCTGATTTTTCCATCGACTTTGTTTGTGCGAGTAAGCATTTTCAAGTATATTCATGATCAAGTCCAAATTTCGCTTTCAATTATCAGTGGAAGCTTATTTCCGACGATTCCTATCAAAATCCGATCCAAATGTTATTATCAGGCTGATTGTGTCGAAGTGGAACCAAATCAAAATTAAAAAAAACAACGGTTATTTGTGTAAAAATCTTTCAGACTTAAATTTAAATTTATTAAATTTACTTTTACTTATTATTAAATTAGCTTTATTATAAGTGACGGGTACTCACAAATTTTGAAATTTTAAAGGGGTGCCTGCGTCGAAAACGTTTTAAAACTTGCTCCTGTGCATCCAGTCACCGCCACCCTAAGGCTGAGCTCGGACGGCATAAATAAGTTCATAAAACTGAACGAGTCACACGTGAATCTCACTCCTCAGATCCTAAGCTTACGTTGATTTTTTAAATGATTGCACCCGAGGAAAGCCAAAACATCTTTAAACAAATGTACGTGAGATATGGCAATTCCAATGTTTAGTGCAACGTAAAATCTCACATAACCGCGGTCGAACGATTGATAATAATGGTTCATCCAACGCTAACCGCTTGCCTTGTTTTAGCTGATACCACCGTGTAAAGTTCTAGCTTTTATTTTAGTAATTAAATAAAAAAATAATAATTACAAAGTAATTAGTATTGAAACAGAATAAATATGAACCACACGTACTGGCAGACGCAATGATGCTGGGATTTTTGTGTGCTAGGCGCTTTTAGAAACGGAAGTGGAAAAATAATGAAAGATGACCAATCGGCGCCATGGAAACAAAATCACTCCCCCATTTCTATTTTTTAGAATCTTAAGCGAGAAAAAAAAGTGGCAGAATAGCAACAGAGAAAACATGGACGGTCGCAAACAGGACATGTGCGTGCGTTCTTCTCTTCGAAGCGGGGCCGATATTTTCCAGCGGCGGACCATTTTGCCATTTTCCAGCCCGTTATCCGAAGGCTGGGCAATCGCAATTAAAGAAAATAAATAAAGGTGAGTTCGAAAACAAACAAGTGAGTCGGAGTTTCTACCACCTCGAGAGAAGCCATCGACGATCGCTAATTCCCCTTCAGTTCGCGATTTAATTAAACACCAGTAAATTAGGCCGACTGCTCAGCGATTCCGGGTCCTCTGATGTACACCCCCGGGGTGTCGCTTTATTCTCGTGGCCGTAGTTGACTTTTGTCGCTAATCGCGAAGTCACCGGGATGCAAAGCCGTCACCCTCCCACCCCCCCCAACAAAATTTGCCTGCCCCACCATTTTCTTAGTGGGGTTTTAAATAGAAACAAACAGTGGCTCGCTCAGGGCCAGGTGAAGTGGTACTCATGAAACGAACCGCGAGATCGCTCTCGCGAATATGTCTGAGCGCGGCGAAAATTCCAGAATTTTAGAAATAGTAAAGACGTCAGATTCGTGGTGGAAGGAAAGGAAATTTTGAATTATTACTTTGCGAACCAAGGACGTTGTAAAGTGGGAAGTGAACCAAGCTACAGCAGTGAGTAGAATACCGGTGCCTTCAATCAGGGACTTAAACACACTTTGGTAAGATGGAGGAAAAGTGAAATATAAGAGAACTCTTGGGTACCAACTCTGGCACTAAACCTGGAGGTCAGCGGAATACGTGGCTGTTATTCAACTATCTTTAAAATGTAGCCACGATGCTACATTATACACCACCTTTAAATTCTAAATCAGCTGACCCCTTTGTTTGGAAGTATTCTAATACCCTAAAGACAATAACAAAAAAAGTTTTTATTTCCCGCGAAACTTCTTCAGAAATGTACATCCCACGTGCTGATAAACCTATAGAATTATCTTCGATGAAATGACAGAAAATATTCTAATCCGAACCTGACTCGAATGCACTTTTATAAATACATTTAAAAAAGAAAAAAAAAACCAACTAATTAGTATATAAATCAGTCAGAGTAAAAAGTTCCGTGATTAGGATTTAATTAGAATAAAAAAACCAGATGCCACATGAAAGGATTCGTTACCATGGAAATGAGTCAAACGCGTTTTCATTTTAAATAGCTTAATAAAATTTGTTTGCTAACAAAAGAAAAGAATTAATTAGCGACAAGGTCTGGGTCGCATAAGGGAGTAAGTTATTTTACACAGGGTAAAATCGGGCTGTTCTGATGTTGGAGAAATCATGTTTTAAGAGTCCTTTTGTATCGAACATTCGACGCGGACGCCTGGACAGGATACTTGGGCGCCCTTGCCCGTCTCGTCGTCAGAGTAGGCGGCTTCACAGACGCTCAAGATCACGGAGCAACTTGCCTGCGATATTCTTTTGGATGCAGCCGGTGACCGGGAGAGGGCGCTGGTCGGGGAGCGGTGGCTCGGTGCTTAGTTTTCTGCACTGCCAACGATGAGGGGGTCTGGGTTCGATTCCTTGTCGAGAGAGAGAGAGAGTGTGTGTGTGTGTGCGTGTGTGTGTGTGTCGGCCCTGTTTGTTGAACATGCCCAGCACAGCTTTTCCTTCTCTCAGTATTTTTTCACCAGCCGGTCGCTTGGAGTTACTCAGAGTACTGCGGTTTCCCACCCCCCGCGAACCGGCATCTTTTCCGCTGAAGTCGGAATCGTCGCCGGCGAAGTCATGCAGCGGTTAACCCTTCGTCCTCCCCAGGGTTGTCTCCGATGTCGAGTGATCACCTCCAGCGTTGAGACCGGCGCTCTGCGACATTTCGGTAGATTTAGACTCGTCGTTCTCCACCACCGGATATTCCCCTGATTGCAGTTTCCACCATCTGACACAAAGCTGGCGGCCAGGAGTTAGACCAGTGCCCGAAAAACTGAGATGTGTACAGCATTTCATCCACCGATCCCGTCACTAAGTCAGGTGATCGCTCAGCCTCGCTGCAGCCATCATCCGACGAGGCCTAAAAGACGATACTTACAACAACAAAAAAAGAAATTAATAATATAAATTGATTTAAAAAAAAAATTGCTTAGCTTTACAAAGCTTACACCTATAAGCCGGTTTAGTTGCATAAAATTAAATACACTTAGCTTCAGTTTTAGTCAGGAAAGCTTTCGGAAAGTATCCGATATTTTTAATTTTATAATTATCCTCAGGTTCTATCCCGGGGTCCTCTAACTAGGGGCCTTGTGGGAGGAGGGGGGGTTTCCGCCCAGGACGAAATCCCTGTATGATCATTGGTTTCACGTGCGAGAACCCGTCGTTTATACGGAACAGTCGCTGTATGTTTGCCCGGAGGTATCGCCTCGTGCGATTTGAGGTTCACAGCCACATCCGGGGCTAACTGAAGCACTCGTAGCTTTAACCCCCGGATGGGAGTTAGCGAAAAACAAAGAGAGTGGTGGGAGGAGGTTACGGAGGGAAAACGGAGCGGTTAGCTCAGGTTGGAAGGGGGGGGGAGTCTCTCTGATTTTATAACAACGGAAAAGCGCAGCGTGTCGATTTCGAGTCGGTGTCGAAGGAAGAACCTCGACCTCGGGTTTCCCTTCATGATTGTCATTGGAATAAAGCAGTTCTTGTTAAATCGCGATCCCTCTGTTTTTCTTTTCTTTACAGAATTTAGTTGTGAACAGCATTCCCTCAATAGCAGCCGGACACGCAGCAGCGACAACAAAAACAAACGATCGATGCGAATACAGTTGAAAGTTAGTATCCACGACGTCACGTGCGGCCCTCGATATTAAGGGAGTTGGACCATCCTGTCCTAGCCTCTTGGGAGTCTCCCGCTTGAGAGACAAAAAAAAAAAAAAAAACTCATCAGAAGTGTTAGAAATTATCGAAAAATATGAGCCGGCAACCGTTAATCAATACTGTTAGTTATCAACGGATAAAGCAGCGATGGAGGTTGGCGTGAATGTATTGTACCTGCGGTTTAGGATTACGAACTCACCACACGGAAGCACTCTTGTGGTTTTGCCATACAAACCATCAGCTGTGAGCTTTAAGCTTCCTGCGCTCGCATGGACCCAGCGAGTTATTCCAATGAATATTAAATTTAGTTCATACCCCAAGCGTGATGGTATCGTGTTCATCTGATATTCCACTAATTTAAATAATTTTTAAACTCTTTCCATGGTTTCGCATAAATGTTAATGGGCCCCGTTATTCACGGATGCCACTGTTCGTTTTTGGCTGGTGAAAATGGCATCCAATAGAAAAGTTAAACACCAAACGGGGAAATCGATCATAAAAGCCTTGCCCTGGCTCCCTTAATTACAAGACCTGACCACCCTCCCTTTAGATTTGTGTGATATGACCTCTATCGGAGTGTCACGAAAAAAAGATTTTAAAATTTCGGTTGGTTATAGAACTGTTTTTTTTTTTTTAAAAAAAAAGAATGGTAGGTTTTACATTTAAAACGAGACTTCGCAGAGTTATTCACATGGAAAGTGGCTATTTTGATAAAATTTCTTGACACAATGTAAACGTAATTAAAGGTTTATACGTTCCGACACGCCATCATTGCTATGCTTTATGGAATGGTGTAGATCCAATACCAGTAAAGTATCAGGATGTTACAGACATTTTGTCGGTTTTCATGTTATGTTAATTTGGGGTTCATTTTTTGCATGCTTGTGAAGGTGTATGTAGATAAGTTATATATCGTTTTGTAACCTGTGCTTTGACATACATTACACAAAACCTACCTTTTTAAAAATCAAAAAATGGATATTTGTTTCAGGATTCTGAGTGAAGCGTGGATAGAGAAGTTTTTCGTGCCATTTTGATTCAGAGTTCAAACTCGGCGACAAAGCGAGCGAGGCAACTCGTAACATTAAGCAGGCACGGGGCCAGGACACAGCAGATGAGCGGACAGTACAACAATGGTTTGCAAAGTTTCGATCAGGAGATAAGGGACGGAGCAGACATCCTTCCAGCTGTGATGCCGACCGTCTGAAAGCCTCAGTTAAAGCCGATCCAAGAAAAACTGCAAGAAATTGCTGATGGACTTGACGTACGCACTGCAATTGTTTTCCGGAATCTTGACGGCAATCTGCAAGATATAAAAGCTTCACGGTCGCCTCACGAGTTGAATGAACAACAACAAAATCGCTGATTGGAGATCTGCTCTTCACTCGTCATAACAAACAAAAATGACCGATTTCTTGACCAAATCATTACGTGCGATGAAAAATGGATCCTTTACGACAATCGCAAATGATTGGCGCAGTGGCTCGACAGAGACAAAGCACCTAACCACAATCCAAAACCAAGCTTCCACCCAAAGAAGGTCATGATCACTGTCTGGCGGATTGCAACGCGTCATCCACTATAACTTCTTGCAACCTGGCGAAACTATCACAGCTGAAAGGTTCTGTGATGAATTAAACGTTGCTCAACCGAAACTCTCTCATTGACAGCCGGCATTGGTGAATCGAAGAGGCCCAATCCTGCTCCACGACAATGCTCAATCCTCATATGCAAAAGTGACTCTTCAGAAACAGAACATCTTGGGGTACCAAGTTCTCCTCACCCAGCCTATCCACCAGACCTTTCTCCACCTTTTCAAACACCTCGACATCTTCTTCCGTATGAAATCCTTCTCCAACCAAGCAGCAACTAAAACTGCTTTCTGACAGTTTATCGACTCCAGAAATCCAGAATTTTTTGAAAATAGTATAAATGCATTTGTAACTTGTTGGCAGAAGTGTGTTGATTGTAATGGGACTTACTTTGATTAATTAACTTCACGTTCAGCAACGAAATGAGGTCTCATTGTCGCGGTTAAAAGCCGACTAAACCTTTGTAACACCTGATATTTTAAAGGTGGGTAACAGTTATTTTTTTAATACGCCGGTCTCACCGTTGAACCGTGGTCTGCGACGTGCAAGAGCAATGAATGATGCTATTCTGTACCGAATATCGCGGTGCGTCATCTTTAACGAATCCGGGGTCCTAAGGTAGAATGTGAGGACATACAAATGGTACTGACGAAAAATCAACGTTTCTTCAGTAACGAATCAAAGGCAGAGATGAACAAATCGCAGGTGAAAGGCTTCATGGAGACTGAATAAGGATGGAATTTTCGGTCGGTGCGCATTTAACTAAAGAGATATTTAGATGTCTGAACACTGGGGTGTTCGAGTGCTTGGCAAGTCTAGTTACATCAGAGTAAGTCCGGGGGGGGGAAGAAAAAATACATCTCCAGGTAAGCCGTAAGCCGTCGAGGGAGACGGGGTCCGGGGGGGGGGGACAAGGAGTCGGGTGGAAAGGGAAAAGGCATGGGGGCGATCGTTAGAGAAGAAGGAGCAACGCACTTCGTAGAAACAAATTCTCCAGCGCGTCGCGCGAGAGCGAGCGTTACCGCGGCAACTATAAAACCCATTCTGCGCAATCGGCCGCGCGACACTCGTCTGCGTGTCGCCAGAAAAGACGGCACCGAGTCAAAGGATTGACGGTGTGGGGAGGACGGCAGCAGCGGAAATGCCGTTTGTGCGGCGCTGACGGGAACTCGACGTGTAAAACCGGCGCCTCGTTAACGGCGAGAGGGCGCGAGACCCCCGCCTCGTCTCGTCGCAGAGAATTCGAACGCCCGCCCTTCGCTCCGAGACCCCGCCGCCTCTCTGTGGACTTGATTCGGCGCCGGGAAAAGTTCCTTAATTTTAATTTTTTTTTGTTTTTTTTTTTTAATTTTAAATATTTAATTAGAAATAGCATTAACAAACTATAGTCTTCGAGAAGCAGTATCCTCCCCCTCCCAAATCTTTTTGACTCCCTCTTAAAATAGCCCTGTTTTATTTATTTATTTATTTTTTTAAAAAGTAGCAAAACCCCTTTAACATTCGCCCACAGACTCCCTCAACCAAGTTTTCCCCTCCCTCTCCGCCATCGTTAACGCCGGTTCGCATACCTTTCCGATTTTAAACGGGAAAGCAGGGGCGGGCGGGGGGGGGGGTTAGGGTTAACGTCGACTCTCAGGAGCGCCGTCTCTACCTGCAACGCATTAAAAGACTATATACCTAAAATTTAAAGTAACCGAACCACCAGCTGAAGACGGTCTGGTCTGGTCTGGTCTGGTCTGTCGGTTCCCTTTCGTAATGCCACTACACGCGCTAACGAGCTAGAAGGGGAGGTAATTCTGCACTCCGCCTCTTCGCCATCTCTACGACGCACTCACTGTAAGTTGGCTGCTGAAAATCTTGTTTCGAGAGACAAAACTCGACGAAAGGCAAGTGGCTTTGAAAGGAGGACTCAGCCTATAATGGTGCGGGTGACTCCAACGGCTCGTGCTTAACTATTTATCGTACTCTATGTTTGCGGTGCCAAAATTAAACTTAAAAACAAATTTATTCTCATAATGGAAAAGTTTACCTGTTAATTCTAATTAATTACATATACAGTGTGTGCTGCATTCGATGGCTAAGCACAATTGTGTAAGAAAAATTTGAAAATAATTAATTTGCATTATACATCTAACTCGGCGTGAGACATGGACCATGGAATGCTTACTTAACCTGTTTTAGAAATATTCTTTCACATGCTTTTGTCTGTTATATTAGTTTTAAGCACTCAATAATAGTAATCAGATTTTAAAAAGTTAGCCAACTCAAACAACGGTCGATGTTAAATCGATCATCCTAACAAACCACTGCAGTACGCACTTCTAGTTCTGCGCTCCACGCAAAGAACTCCCTTGGAGGAGAGTTATAAATCTATTTCAAAATATGAAGTCTATAAATATGATTGTGTTGGAAAGAATTCCACTTTTCTAAGGATGCTATTTAAAAGTACGTTAAGAGATGTCATAACGAGGGAGCGGTTTATATCAGCAGAGGGCGTGATTGATATCAACAGAGGGTGTGTTTGATATCAACGGAGGGCTTGGTTAATATCACCAAAGGGTATGGTTGATATCAACAGAGGGTGTGGTTAATATCAACGGAGGGTGTGGTTGATGTCACCAGAGGGTATGGTTGATATCAACAGAGGGTGTGGTTGATATCAACGGAGGGCTTGGTTAATATCACCAAAGGGTATGGTTGATATCAACAGAGGGTGTGGTTGATGTCACCAAAGGGTATGGTTGATGTCACCAGAGGGTATGGTTGATATCAACAGAGGGTGTGGTTGATATCAACGGAGGGCTTGGTTAATATCAACGGAGGGTGTGGTTGATATCAACATATGGCATGAAAGAAGAGGAATGTTTAACAAGGTGAGAAAAAAGATGTGAGGTCACTGGGATTCGGAAGAAAGAGCAGCCAGATTATTTATAGATAAAGTTTAATTTAAATTGTTTTGATACAGGAAAAGGAAACCTTGTTCAAAGACGAGTTGGCCAGAGGTACATAAGCCAGTGCATAACAGAGAAAATAAGCATGGAAGACACTTCAAGTTTGAGAGTGTATGAATGGTGTTGACAAATTGATTACAATCGACAGGGGAAAAGGCGCTTGGATGGGCAAACAAATTCTTATTCACCACGACGTACACAATCTGATTGATCCAGATTATGTAGTTCAGGTAAAAAAAAACGACATCTTTTACATACAATGAGACTTGTTACCGTTCATTTGAATTTTAAGAAAGCCAAGGAAATATTTAAACAGCTGTCTTTTGACTATCATCAAACCGTGGCTTCACTATCAACGAGCTTGTGTGCGACGTGTGGAGTCGAGGAGGTGTGGTGGTGGTTGAAATCGTGGTACTGGAGAAATAAGGTCTGTGTCGCGCTATAGCGGCGATTATCGCGAAACACTGGAAAGATTTAAAAAAAAAAAATGTCTTTCTTTCGATGCTTCAAACCGAAAAACAAACCAAACGCGTAAAGGGGAGAGAGAGAGAGAGAGAGAGAGAGGAGAGAGAGGAGAGGAGAGAGAGAGAGAGAGGAGAGAGAGAGAGAGAGAGATGACGTCAGTACAGAGAGAGATGGAGAGAGAGAGTCCTAATACTGTTAGAATTTCCTACAGCGTTCCCTAACTGCCATCTTCACTTTAATTTCACAAACCACTAAGCATCGCTACCTCCTGAAGCAATCTCTGATGCAAACGGTTTCTGGCTCAGTTTATTTCTAGTTCATTTCACGGTCTGGCGCGCCCAACACGCTCCCGCTGGAGCTTTGGTTCGCCTCCGGTAACTCGAAACACCTGTGAACTCGAGACTTTATTAAAAGGAGGAGGCAGAGAAAATGACACCTGGCAACACCGTCAGCTTTTTGAATGCTTGGTGTGAACGATGACGCAAGAGAGAGAGAGAGAGAGAGAGAGAGAGAGAGGAGAGAGAGAGAGAGAGAGAGAGAGATTCTGGTTTTCCAGTTCGTCGTTGGCAGTAACGCGAATGAAAATCCTCACAGTAGTTGCAGCTGGGGTAGCGTCTCTAACGGGGAGAGAGAGGGAGAGTTGCCACATCGTGGAAGCTGCATTCCTGACCATTTCCAATGACCTCCATCTCTTTCTATGCGCAAGCAATAGACATTTCTTTAGTACGAGGATTTCTCTGCAACCTTGAACTGCAGCTATTATCCCTTCCTTCCGGCCTCGAACGCGCAAAAACAAACAGATAATCCTTTGAGTTAATGGTTTCTTAATTTATGATCCTGTAAATTGGGAAGAATGTTTCAAAATCCACTGCGATTTACTGTCGCCTCCTTTTGTTCCGGTTTCGGACCGTGGAACCACCTCCCCCATCGGAAGGCCTGAACTTTTTAAAACTGTTGTTTCCTATTGTTTTATGTCTGTTGCGTTATTGTATCAGAAAGCCTACACTTCTGGTTTCCAGACCGCGCACGTGTGCTGTGCTGTTATGGACATCAGCGGGTTGAGTCTGGGTCTTTCGCCGACTCTATTGGTAGCACTGCAGCCAATCAACGAACGCGAAGTTCCTTCGTCGCCGTCAGCGAGGTGCATTTATTCCTGAAGAGAAAAAAAAAAGCCAAACAAAAGTCTGTTTATTTTTGCAGTAGATCTTGTGAAGTGAGTGTACCTACTAATACCTTTCTTCATCGACGTCATCAGTATTAGTAAATCCCAAATGTGAAGTTTTATAATCACTTCCTTTATCAGTCCCTCCCCCCTCCAATCCGACCTACGGTTCATCCAGGTCGTGCGCCGGCTGGAGTAAATCTGCTGGTTTAATTCTTTCACAAATAGCCCTTTCGATGTTTGGCTTCTTCTTTAGTCCTTGGCACCTTTCCGACCGACTCCCCCCACGCCTGACTGACGGCAGCCAGCGTCAGCTGTCGAGACTGACAAAACGAAAAGAGCTCGTTCTACGGTCGGACGATCGATGCGCCAAACTCGTGTCGTCGCCGGGTAACTACCCAGTGCCCTGTTGATGAGAGAGATACCCCACCTGCTTCCTGCGGCGTAAATACGGACGGAACCATTTCCTGCGTTTGCCGGATAACTAATGTTGCTCCGGCCAGCGGTTTTTTTAAAATTCTTCCTGGTCACCTCCAAGAAATGGTCAGGGCGCCGATTTCCAGACCTACGTTCCCGATGGCCCGCTTTGTAACTAACGGGTGGATAAACCTCCAGGAACCGCTCTGCCGGTCTCTTCGCTTTCCGCCATCCTCCGCACCAACTGAAGACCACAGATAATCTCCGCGTTTCGATGACAGCGCCCCGCCCCCCTCCCATGTAGGAAGAGAAATCAATGCGATTACTTCCAGGGAATAGATTGATTTAATTACGATGCTCGCCCAAGCGAAGGAATTCCATTAAAAGAGAAAGGATTCGTGCTGTTCCCGCTAACACGATAGCAACGCGAATTATCGTCTTGAATTAGTGCGAACGTTATTCATTCCCGGCTTCTTCCTGCACACCTACTCGGAGGAACGTACCTCGGCCGACGACGCTTCGCACTTTGCCCAGCCTTGGATCTCGTCCGCCATCAATTTCCACGATCCCCGACGACTTTCCTCTGTAACTTCTGTTTATTTACGCTCGCGCTTGAAATAAATAGAAAAGAGGGCGAAGATGAAAGATAATTAGCTCCACGCATCAGAATAGTAAACCGATCCGGTCGTCGACACACACACACACACACACACACACCTCCCTCCAGAGAGTCACTCACGCACCCCGCGGTACAGGCTGTACCTAAACGATCCGGCTTACCGAGCGTTAATCTAAAATCTACCGCCGATCGCGCGTGGGCGCACACCACGTATTTAGCAATCGACTTATTGCAGAGTACCAAACGCAGACAATATTTACGTTGCTAGAAATTTCCGAAAAAAAAAAAAAAAAAAATCTTTCTTTTATTGAATCCGTCAGGCTGTACACGGTCGGTGGCCTTCATCACATCGCAACCGTTTCTCAACATGAAACTGCTCGCCGATCAGAATGACACGCCAGGACTGCTTGAAACTGAGCAGCATAGATGGCCTGCTTTTTTCCCCATGTGTCGAAATGCCGATCACATTTTTCGTTGTTAAGCGCCGTTGCAGCTTAAGAAGTCATGCCATAGATTTTAAAAAATCAGTTTGATCATTTCGAAGTGTCATTTAAAAACGGCTGTTGGTTCTTTTTTTTAAAATGTCTTTATAGTTTCATCTGATCGTGATGTACTTTCGCTGACACTTCAGCATGGCTGCCAATGGACCACCGGATACAACGAATCTACTGGCGACGAGAATGCGAGATGAGGGGGGGGGTGGGGTGGTGACCGAGATGTCTGCGAAAAAAACAAGGAGATCTGATTAAATACAGACCTTTTCCAGAGTTGACAACTGGGCTGAGAAACTGAAAAGAATAGACAAAGACGGATTCGAGCGTTAAATTTTATCATCTTTTCTTTGCTGATGAATAAGACAACAGGAATATTAGCATAGAGGAATCTGAATAGATGAATGCTTTGACTATTAATACAAGAGAACCGGATATATCGCTTCTTGCTATTAGAAAAAAATATTTCGCGTGCTTGTTTGCCAAAAAGATATTTTTTTTTTTGGTAATAAAAGAGCTTCGAAGAAAAATGATTAGCTTTTAAAATTTTCTTATTTAGAATTAAACGAGGGATACTGTAATAACTCCTTTCAGAATATTCCAGGTGGACGTCTACCCAAATCTCCCACCCTGGTCATGTACCCTGAAGACTGTAATAACAACTGAAGCGTCATTGGCAAAGGAGAGGGGAATTCGATGGATGCCCTAAGACCGTCAGTCTTTATGGCAGCAAGATTTGTGTCAGTTAGTCCTAACCCTCCAGTCATTTACGCCGATGTTTGTCTGACGTGGAATTTAATTCTCCTGAAAATACAGGAACCGAAAGTTCATCTTTGCGTGGCTTTCGAAGGTGAATTATTGCGAACGCCGCGTAAATATTCAGTAAAGGAGATGATCGTTCGGTTCCTTACTTCTGTCTCCAAACATAGGATAAAAGCTAATTTTGGCTAATGCGAGTCTGCATCGACACTCGCTCAGAAGGGAAGGGAAATTGGAAAATGAAAGCAGTTCTCTCTCTTCCTCTCTCTCTCTCTCTCTCTCTCTCTCTCTCTCTCTCCCTGTCTGTCGTCTGTCTCTCCATCTCTCTCTCTCTCTCTCTCTCTCTCTCTCTCTTCTCTCCTCTGTCTGTCGTCTGTCTCTCCATCTCTCTCTCTCTGTCTGTCGTCTGTCTCTCCATCTCTCTCTCTCTCTGTCTGTCGTCTGTCTCTCCATCTCTCTCTCTCCTGTCTGTCTGTCTCTGCTCGCTCTCTCTCTCTCTCTCTCTCCCCCTGTCTGTCTGTCTCTCCATCTCTCTCTCTGTCCGTCTCTCCTCTCTCTCTCTCTCTCTGTCGTCTGTCTCTCCATCTCTCTCTCTCTCTCCTCTCTACTCACTCACGTCTCTCTGTGTAATGACGTAGTGTCTCTCTCTCTCGTCTCTCTCCTCTCTCTCTCTCTCCATCTCTCTCTCTCTCTCTCTCTCTCTCTCTCTCTCTTCTCTCTCTCTCTCTCTCTCTCTCTCTTCTCTCTCTCTCTCTCCCCTCTCTTCTCTCTCACTCTCTCTCTTCTCTCCATCTCTCTCTCTCTGTCTGTCTCTGTCTCTCCATCTCTCCTCTCTCTCTCTCTCGCATCCCTGATCTGTCTGTCTCTCCATCTCTCTCTCTGTCGTCTGTCTGTCTGTCTCTCCATCGCTCTCTGTCTTCGTTCTGTCTCTCCATCCTACTCTCATCTCTCTCTCCCTCTTCTCTCTCTCTACTCACGTCACGTCTCTCTCTTAATGACGTAGTGTCCTCTCTCTTATGACGCCATCTCTCTCTCTCTCTCTCTCTCTCTCTCTCTCTCTCTCTCTCTCTCTCTCTCTCGTTCTGTTTTCCCCACTTTATATAAAAAGCAATATACTAACGTCATTCTCTCCTCCCCAGTAATTTCCTGAGAGAATTTGTTGTCTTGTGGCAACCAACGATTAATCCTAGTTGGGAGTTGAAACTCACCAGCGTCGCTGCTAATTAACTTTCTCTCTCCGCACGCGCGCCGCCCTGATCACAGCCCAAAAAATTTCTATAGCTCTGCCGGAGTTCTTCTCCTGTATCAAAGGAAATAAAACATTTTCGGAAAGAACACGGGAAATTGGGGTTTTTATAAGATCACTTCAACTCTATCGGCAATATCTTGTTTATACGCACCGCTACATAAGACACAGGTGCCGAGAGTCTCTTCTTTCTTGAATACGGCGGAATGCTGAGATACTACGGAAAGCCGGCTTATTCTTGTAGGCTGGCTCTACTCGGTGTCAGATTCAGAAAGACGCCGGTGAACTGAGCATTGAGGAAAACGGACGCAAACTGAATGCGATCGCAGGAGAAATTAGTGCGACCTTGAAGATTTGCGTTACTGATATAAATATACAGTGGCGGTCATAACCGTGGGTTCGGCAGTGAAATAATTTATCTGGAATAAAAGAAAATATTTCAGTGATTGAAATTTTCAGTGACGCAGGTTTGATAATTAGTAACACACGTGTAGATTGTATATGCGTTTACAAATTTATTTACGTATAAGGTGTGGGACATTCTGGCGGTTGACCGAAAATTATGACCTCTTTGAGTCACAACACGACTGATTTTCGTTCACTTGCCGTCTTGCTAGGGTGGCGAATTTGATTTTAATACCTTGTTCTCAGCAGTCGTGATAAATTATATGGAGTATATCTGCAAAAGGACTTTGTAGTTGAAAAAAAATAACATTGTAACAGTCGGATGGCGATGTCGCATTATTTCATTATAGATACGTGGCATATAATAATAATAAGTGGGTCTTTAATGAGGTTGAAATAATGTCTCTCAGAAGTGATGGCGTCAACAGTAACGAGAGTAAAGAATATTAATTTTCTCAAACGAGGTGAGCCCACCGAGAGAGAAGAACGCGCTCGGAGTTGATGAAGCATGAACTGGCGCAGGTGCTTCACTTGAGCTGTTGGGAAGGCTGTCTATTTCTGTTTTTATACCTGCGTCCTTTCTGCAACATTCTACGGGACCTACGTACGCCCTGATTTATCCGAGGTGTGATCAACGAAATTCAAATCAGGTGCGTTGTTGATGTTGTGCCCACAAAAATAAAGGGGGGCCCGTATCACTGGTTGTTTGAGGGTTGGTGTCGTTCTTGTAATCAGATCACTGCCGTTTGTCATCGAGGAGAGCGAGTCAGAGCGGTCCCAAGGATCGCGCTATTGTCCTCCGAAAGGGTGCGGCTTCGCCGATGGAGCCCGATGCGTCTTCTAACCTGGATCTACATTTATAAAAAAAAGGTTAAGTCTCGCCATCCCCGATGGCCAGATTCCCTTGATTTAAACCTCTAACAGCAACAAAGCTACTCGGCAACAGGTACCCTGTTTCGCAAGTCACCGATGAACCCCGTTTTCGTCCCCAGGTATCTCGGAGAACCGCTGAAGTCTGAAATACGTCTGTCGATGTTTCAGACGTATGCTGGGACCTTGTTTTATGGCCATCATCCGTGGACACCTGACCCTGGTCTAACACGACGCTGCCTACGGTGCCGACCCAGAGGGCATGTTACTTCACTGCGCCGGCACTCGTCGTATTCGACTCCTCTCGGCGCTCGTTGGCCACCGACCTTCGCCTATGCAGTCACATGATGCTCGTAGATGATGAGGCTTGGCAGGGACTGATGAGTGATTCAAAACCATCTGTTGACGAAAACTGAAACAGTTTCAAAATTTAAAAAAAAAAAGAGTCGCTAATCGCATTCTGTAAAACAGGCAGCACATTTGTCGAAATAATTTTTATTAGATTATCTTCATGTAGCCCTAATCCCAATCGACGATGGCTTACAGAACAGGGGTACGAGTCGACTTACGAAATAAGAGAGATTAAGGTTAAGTATTACTACAGGCTGACCAGAACAACCCGTCGGAATCACATTAGAGACCCATAAATACATTTACCCGCCTGAGAACGCCTAAACAGCTCGGATAAAAGCCACGCCATCGAGGCGCTCAGAGCCAAGCCCGACCTGGATCCGAACTCCGGTCTTCAACCATTTCTCTCTACCATTTGACCCCGCCCCGCCCCCCTCCCGGCCGAACGTCTGCGAAATCAAAGAAATTAAGATATTTATAAGGGCCTAGAACCGCCGGCATCGGGGTACACCTGCCAATCGGTTCCGTCCTGCTGGCTAATGTTTTCGGTGTCAGTGGATAGGAAAACGGAACAAGAACAAGTAGAAGATGGGTAGAAGATCAAATCATCCCAGAGGTTGGAGAGGAAAGATTAGATGCGCACTAAATGGCAAGTTTCATAGTTTTTTTTTAGTGTATGGGGAGGTATTTTAAACTAAAGTTATTTTAAATGACAAAAGCAAACTAATTTTTTTAATACGTTCGTACATAGATGATTTGGTGAGCAATCGTCGTGGCGGGACTATGGCCTGCATGCAGTCGTGCGAGATGCCTCACAGCACGAGAGACTGAATCTATAGGGTTAGGGTTTAAGGTCCAGCTGGGTGTACTCACCGTACGCCGGCCACACACGGAGCCTGGAATTTCTGCGGATTACCGGCCGATCTGCGTTCACGCCCATCGTCTTTCTTGCTCTCTTGGTGAAGTCGCAGAGACGCCGTGTATACCCTGTCGCTAAACCATCGGGCAACAAAATAATTTTAAAAAAAGGAAGAAAAAAAAGCCGATTCATTTGGATTTGTCCCGAGCTTGATTACTAATATTTCAGATTAAAGTGTGTTTTTTTTGGGGGGGGGGATTGTTAGTTTATTATGTCAGTGTTTGCACCGGTCAAGAGCAAAGTGATGTCAGCGGTACGGCGGGCGTAAGACGGAGAGGATGACCAAGTTGGGTACAGTGATCGAAATCAAAGCGCTATGAGATGTCTGTACGGAAGAACTTTATTGTCACCGGCTTATTGGACGAGTGGCCGTAAGAACAGGTTTTTTAACGCTCGCAGCACCTGGTTGTCCTTGTCTCTCTTTTTTGTTCTGTTTCCGGTTTAGGAACTAGCGTCACGTGGGTGAGAATTGTCACTAGTGGCTTTGAATGCCGTTGAATATCAGCGGCGACGCAGGAAGTGTTGGACATATTGAGGTAGAGATGCAACAAAACGTCGTTTCTGTACAACATCGCAGTCGGCGTACCTCCATGAAACGCAGGCATGCCTGCATAGACATGCAATGGAATTCCTGCTTAGGCCTTCGCATCCTCGCCACCGCAACGACTCCCCATGTTAGCGGGCTGGTTGCGCGTTCCACGTGCTCTCTAGACAAGTGCGCGCCAAGAGCCATGTTGAAGGCCAAATCTTTGAGAACAAGACTCCGTTCAGGTGGTGCCCAAGTGACTTATTCACAGCAGCGGTTCAAAAGAATACAGACCGTTGGTCGTCTGCCATGGCGATTTTCTTCATGCAGCCTCCTGCGATAAGCGGAGGCTCATCAGGCATCTCCGTGGCTGCAGCTAGATGGATGGGAAACTTTGCTTTTCCGAGCCAAAAGTGACTCTTAGCGATCGCCCGCTGAGGTCGTGACCCATGACCGACCTTGAACTTGTCTGTAGTCACACAGTCGATAAACCAAACTTCTGTTTTAGTCCAGCCATTCCTCCACCCGTGTCCGTAATTTCTAGCCCCTATTTTACCAGTAGCTGTCCATCCTAGAAATTATTCCAAACGGGCACATTTAAGTTTGCCTCTAAAACATATATCCCGACATAGCCAGACATTATATAAACAGAAGCCATGTCTTTATATACCAAAGCTGATTTACATGGTTTTACTAAACTAACTTGCATATTTCTTTGCTAAATTTAGTTTTAAATGAAGTGGAGCTTGGGCGAACAGCATCTGGCGAATTAAACTCCAACAATTCTGAAATTATTTATACTTGTTGCATCACTTTTTAAAACCAATGTGTAAAAGGATACAGCTGACAAAATCTAAATCGCGTTTGGAAACCGTCGCTCACCCGGTTTTCGCTGTGATGACAGAAAACGAATGCTTTGATAATGTCATGATGCCAATGTATTTAAATATAATTTGTTTTATTCTGTTTAAACTATCTCACAAAATATAAATCGTGCAGTACATAATAGAAAACAAACAATGCTGAGAAAGTCAGATTTATTTATTTGCAAATTTGAACTGTTCTTGCGTAGCTTATTTGATTAAGTCAAAGCGGGTTGGCCACTCTTGCAAAAACAGAATTTTCTAAAGTTTAAAATAAAAATGATTAACTTTATTGTGCACCTAAAATTAATTTTCCACAAGAAAGGATGTGATATTTTTGTTTAAATTTCTTATACTAACATGCTTCATTTGTGATTATTATTATTATTATTATTATTATTATTATTATTATTATTATTATTATTATTATTATTATTAAGAAGAAGAAGAAGAAGAAGAAGACGAGATATTTTGAAAGATGTTGTTAGAAAGATTAATCTGCATAGTTGGAATTTTTCCTAAATTTATTTCTGTGGATAATCCAATATTTAATATATATAAAAGCCCGTAATACTTACCATTCCAGTGTAATAAATCTCCTCTACGTTATCAAACAGCTTTTCTTCTTTATATAATATTAATACTGTTATCTAAATATTCGTTATTTCTGAACGTTAATAATTAAAATGTTGTTTATTAACTCTCTCACCAGTACAATCATCAATCACGGCCGTACGTTTTGCATTACCTCAGAAATGTCCAGTTTTTGTTTCATAAAGTCAAATAGAACATCTGATGAATTTACATAATAATGCTACTTACGTTAACGTATTGAAATGCATACATCTTAATAGATTTTTTCATACTTGATGGAAATAATGACGAAAACTTGTAAAATATGACAATTTGAAACTTAACATACAAATACATGATTTTCGGAAAGACCTTATAAATCACGATGACAAGTGAAACTCGATTGGAAGTATTCAGAAAGCAGACATTTAAAATTAGTCCTGAGTGAAGGGTCAAGCAATAGGCAGGAACTGAAGGCCGGTTCTGCTATTGTCACTTATATGGTCATGTATAACGTTTGGTCAAAGATCTACGAAACAAAGCAGCTTTTTTCTTCCGCCTTAATAATACACTTCACGCACAAGTAATCGTGTGCATTCCTTTTCTATTTTCGAAACTTAGAAGTTCGGTTTGGAATATTTGGCGCGGGCTCGGTGATTCTTCCGCGCAGACATTAAACCCCAAACTTGTGAAAGGATATTTTAAAATCCCGTTTCGCCCAAAATAAGAGAGACGCGTAGGATGACGAAGGATAGAGGCAAAAGAAGCGACTTAAAGCTGTTATATACGCAAGGAGAATGTTTATTTATCCTTGAAAAGTCAGAGAACGCAACACAAATATCACTTCTTAAAATTAATTAAAACTGAGTGAATCATGTAGACAGGAATGGAATTAGTTGTCAACGTGATGTTAAAAGTAGCATTCTCTTTTTGTAGATTTGATGAAGCATTGTAAAAGCATATAAGATTCCAAATGATCTGAAGTGCAATCTGTCTGTCAATAAAAGGCTAAATTAGAACTGGCAAAGCTTTAATTAAAATTTTGTACGTGGTGGTATCAAGAGAGAGGTTAAAACAAAATATTCGGAAATAGTAAAACCTTTTACAAACGTGTTCTGCAGAATCAACTATTGAATTCAAAACAGAGCATTTATTGATGTTTCGTCTTTCGATAAATTTATTTCTGGTTTTCTTTATCCTGATATTTATACCATTCCTTCCCCCCCCACGCTTTATTTTCTTTCTCTGTTTTTTCGTATTCCTCCTGTGATGTCGCCGTCTTCATATTTTTCATTTTCTAAACTTTTTTTTTTTTTTTTTTTGGTGTCTTAATTTCTCGATATCGACCATTCTCGACTTTCCTCTTCGGTTGTTACATTTGTCGACACCACCTCGTGTTTCCCTCCTAAAGTCTTTGCGTTTTAATTTCCTACTTTTATTCTTCAGTTTCGAAACATTTTGATTTGCTTTCCCAGCTTTATGTTTTTCGATATTTTCTTTCTTGACTTCCCAGCTACTCGCCATGTCTCTCTTCTCTTCGGCTTCATTGTTGATGTTTTAATTTCCTTACCTTATTTCTTGGTGGTACATCTTGATTTCTTTTGTGTTCTGTGTGTGTGTGTGTGTGTGTGTGTGTGAGAGAGAGAGAGATGACGTCATTACAGAGAGAGACGTGACGTGAGTACACAGAGAGAGGAGATGACGTCATTACAGAGAGTGAGATGTCGTCAGTGTGTCAGTATATAATATATATATATATATATATAATATATATATATATATATAGAGAGAGAGAGAGATGTCGTCAGTGTGTGTCAGTATATATAGAGAGAGAGAGAGAGAGAGAGAGAGAGAGAGAGAGAGATGTCGTCAGTACAGAGAGAGATGACGTCAGTATGGAGAGAGATGACGGCAGTGTGTCAGTATATATAAATAGAGAGAGAGAGAGAGAGAGAGATGTCGTCAGTGTGTGTCAGTATATATATATATATATAGAGAGAGAGAGATGTCGTCAGTACAGAGAGAGATGACGTCAGTATGGAGAGAGAGAGAGAGAGAGATGTCGTCAGTGTGTCAGTATATATATATAGAGAGAGTTGTGTGTTTTGTATGTGGGAAATTTTTTATTCTGTTTGGTTTCGCTGATTGATTTCCTTTCCCCAATGATTCGTTAATAACAAATGTGTAAAATCACGGCGTTTTATCTGGATCACCTGCAATTAGAGGATTACCTTTAAAATCTAGGTATGTTCTAGAAAAGAACGATTCGCTACTTATAAATGTAGGATACGTAGATTTTCCTCCACAGCTAAATGTGATTGCAGTAAGGGCTCTTTGAGTTAACAAACCTACTAGTTTTGTGATAAAATTTCAACGTAGCCATTAATTCGAATTCCAACAGAACTAAGCTTGAATTTAATCTCGCCCAGATGTTTTTTTTATTTGAAATTCGTGCCTACTATTTTTCTGGCGATTTTATTTCCCATTCTCCGAGCTCTCTGCACCATGATGTCGCCGGGCTCGTCTTTGTCGTCCATTAGGTTTTGTATTTTTAAGAAAGCAACCCCAGGGATCGGAAGGGAGGGATGTAAAACAGAAACATTAGCCAGATCGGGACGGACAAGACAATCAGTTAACCGCCCAGATCGACGTAGAATTTCAAGAAACAGTATTACAAACTGTAATGGATACCCGGAACTAGACGATGGAATTTTAGATTTTAACGATAACTAATGAGAAACAATGGCTGTAAATTAAGCGGACAAATAGCTCGCATCTTTCACGGATCTTTCGAATGGATAGTTGGATCACTGGATGAATATTTAAAACCGCCCCCCCCGCATCTCCAGTCGAGAAATTCTTCGACCTCGTTATTCTCGTGTCGCGAACTCCCTTGACAGCTGCTGTTTAGAACGACGATTAGCTGATAGGATGGCATATACGTTAGCAGCTATAGACAATAGGTGGCAAAGAACACACGAGACCACAACTCAAGTCGGAAGATTAACTCGTCCGCTACTATGCGATTTAAGGTTTTAACCACGTCTAAAGTGCTTGCTGTCATATATTTTCGACAATCAGGAAAAGATAGAAAAAATTTTAATTTAAGTAACAAAAAACCCGGCAGTTTTAAGGCGATAAAGGAAACCTCGCAATCGAAGGAACCACAGCCAAATACTTATGACGCCAAATCTTGCTGACACGGGCTCGCCGATGGGGGCTGTGTCTTTTCTTTCTTTTTCTTTACGATTTATTTACAAAAACCAGGCAAGAGCCGAAAATTAATGACGTCTGAAATACGCTGGAGGAAGAAGAGTTATCTCCCGCATTACTGTTAATCTTCGTCTACGGGAGACAAATATGATCATCAAAGTGGGTTACAGGTGTCTCTGTCTTCGCGCAAAATAATTAATATAAACAACTCTACTCGCTGAATAATAATAATAATAATAATAATAATATAATAATAATAATAATAATAATAATAATAATAATAATAATTGGCAAGAGTTTTAAATTTTATTGTACTGAATCATCTGTCCGGAAATCTGACCATGGCAAGATTTGCAATTAGTTTCCGTTTTAAAAAAAGGGGGCTCGAGTTCAATTACTGATTAATGACGTAATGATTTCGTGTCCGGATGCGTTTTATCTCAAACAAGAATAATTGCTGGTGCATGTTGATTTAAAACGGGGATCGAGAAGCCATCTCATTAATAAAAACTAATTAACAAATACAGCCTGTCTGTTTGTCAAATATTTCAGGAGCAGACGGCGCGAACAACAGACCGACCTTTCTCAGCAATAGAGGGCCGAACAGAGCCAGCAGTTTTCAATAACTGCTTCCTTTCGTGAGTTATTCGTGTGAATGCAGGGCATCCGTAAGCTCACCAGTTTTTTGTAAACAACTCTGTGCGGGTGTACGTACGTATAAGTGAGTGTGTGTGTTTGTGTGAGAGAGAGAGTGAATGTGTGAGTGAGAGAGTGTATGTGTGAGTGTGATTGAGAGTGTGTGAGTGAGTGTGTGAGAGAGTGAGAGTGAATGTGTGAGTGAGTGAGTGTGTGTGAGAGAGTGAGAGTGAATGTGTGAGTGAGAGTGAGTGAGAGAGTGAGAGTGAATGCGTGAGTGTGAGTGAGTGTGATTGAGAGTGAGTGTGTGTGAGAGTGATGGTGAATGTGTGAGTGTGATTGAGAGTGTGATTGTGATTGAGAGTGAGTGTGTGAGTGTGTGGGTGATTGTGTATGTGAGTGTGATTGTGATTGAGAGTGATAGTGAATGTGTGAGTGTGAGTGTGATTGAGAGTGTGTGTGTGAGTATGATTGAGAAAGAAGGGAAAAGAACAGCAGCAGAGTGGAAAATATTGATAAATTATAAAAGAACTTGAAGCGGTTTTTTAAATTATATATTTTTAATTAAAGAATAAAATTACAGAACATTTCTGTACAAATTATTTTAAAAAATAATATAAAGATAAAAATTTGTGATAATTATACAAAAGGTTAAACAAAATTAATATGAATTATAAAAAGATTAATAAATTGGAAACATTAATAAAAAAGTGATTTATTTTAAATTCAATACATTTATGAAAATATAAAATCATATAAATAGTTAACAGAATAGAAAATCAATAAAGCTATAAATAACGAATGAAATATTTAAAATTAATCAAATGTATTTTTAAAATTGAAAGAAATTACATAAGGGAATGCAAATAATGGAGAGGAATAATATTATAGAAAATGAATAAAAATTAAATAGTTTTCTAGTGATAAACGCCAGGTCGGGCCGATCTCTAACCCTAACCCCGACCTCTGACTCTAACAGCCACGTTTCCGGAAGAACTAAAGCCCCTAACAGTTTCTTGGCGAACCCCATCCCGACTTTTGAGCTCGAAGGACATCCCACATCAGGTAGCTAGAAGGGGGAAGGGGGTGGGTTATCAACTTTGGTGACCAAGCGAGTAGTTAGTCACCTGTGCATGGCTGAGCGGCGGTCGAGCTGCTGCGAGCCAGTCACGAGTCTCACCTGTGGAGCGGAGCCTCCGTCGTATGCACCCGGAAATTCTCTGTTGGAACTCGTCCATTTTTAGACGGTGTGTGTGGGGGGCGTGTTCAACTGGAGTTTCCGGGACAAATCGACACACATCCGACTGAAGGAAAAGAAGAGAAAAGAGAAAAACGCCAGGTCGGCCCGATCGGGACTCGAACTCGGGTTCTCCAGTTGTTCCACCACCGCATACAGAGCGGGTTTGCGGTTGCTGGTAAAAGGCGAAATTATTCCAGAAGTAGCAACGCGTTTCGGTTTAATAAATACGAATACAACCGCTCGACTCGAGAAAAATTTTCAGAGGTGAACTATTTCAATTTCACGCCCGATTTCAACGAGAAGGGAAATGAAAATTTCATTAATTAAGCTTAACAATTATCGTTTAATCCTAGCGCTTGTGAAATACACGGTTTTGTAGATCTGGAATGCAAACATTTTTTTAAACTGTCTGAGTTTTCTGGCCAGAAGATGTTACCGAGTTATTTTATTGATCAATACGTGGATGTAAAGTACTAAAAAAGAAAGGAAAATCCGGAGTATTATTCTCAGGAGTGGGGTTGGTTTAGCGTCTACGCCTTATCATCGAGATTAAATAAGTGCTAGGGGCTAAAAGGGGAAAAAGAAAAACGGCGTGGCTTCGTTTCGGTTCGCGCCGCCAGAATCCTGTTTATTGAGTTTTCCCATCCGGCGCCAGCTTCCACCGGAAATGGATATGGGTTTGTCGTGATTCCGCCACACGTGCACGAAACTTTCAGCTCCCTCGAGCCGATGCGAGTGCCTAGAGAATCCGAGTTTTCCTTTCCACTTTCTTTTTTAAATTGAATCCTATGAATGGGGGCAGATGGCGAAACAGAGCATAATTGTGCGAGCACCTCTCGGGCTACCGTGTCGTAGCTCATTCTGCGTGTAGCGGTTCCCAGGAAAGCCGAATTTCAGGGGGAAAGTGGACCTGGTGGCTTTGAGAAGGTCCCCCCCCACCTCGGTGGGGAAAGGGTTATCTTCAGCTATTCCAGTTTTCGCAGAGAGCGAGATGTAATCGTCACTTCACGCTTAATGACTGACCTCGAGGGCCCTGCAGACCATCTCGCTTACGTATCATCAAACGCTCCTCTGCTTCTTCCTTCTCGATGTATCCGAGGACTTTGGCTTCGAGGATCATCGCCAAAATCGAACGTCTGTAAGGCGCTGGGATTTGGGGGGGGATAAAAAAAATGTAAAACAGCTTCGTGTCGATTGGCGGTTGGTCCGTTCCAACAACCGTCGCCAGTCACAGCAGTCATTAAGACAGGAAAAGAAAAAAAAAAAACACAAACAAACAAAGAAACGAATTTTCCCCCTACATATTTCACCACTTAAACGAGTTATTGAATTATACGAAATGTTCGCGTTCTAAATTACAAAGATTAAATTGAATTTTCGGAATTCTCTCTCTCTCTCCCTCTTTTTTTTTTACAATCTAATAAACGACACCCAGTCAATAATTAGATTTACAGTAACTTCGCAAAATACAAACGTTCTGTTTCAATGACAATTAAGAACATTTAAAGATGATGCACACATATAGGTGTGTGTGCATCATCTCTAAATGTATATATTGTAAGAATGTACAATTTCGAAATTGATGATTTCTACGGTTTATTGCAGACAAAACGAGGAGAACTGAACCGTGACAACCTACCAATTTGTTTTTATTATCTTGGTGAGTTTTCTTTAATTTCATTTTAGAAACCAGAAACAAAATGGCGAAATAAATTTTCATTTTATTTTATAAAAAATGGCGAAAAAGGCAAAGAACAATTTAACTGACAGTAGCAGCTGGAAAATCAAGATAGTGAATGTAAATTTTACTTTCCGCGCAGCAGAATACGCTTGAAAATTGGGGGGGAGAGAGAGAGAGAGAGAGAGAGAAGAGAGAGAGAGAGAAGAGAGAGAGAGAGAGAAGAGAGAGAGAGAGAGAGAGAGATGACGTCATTATAGAGACGTGACGTCATTACAAGAGACGAGGAGTATGACGTTATTACAGAGAGATGACGTCATTATAGAGACATGACGTCATTACGAGACGAGGAGTATGACGTTATTACAGAGAGATAGATGACGTCATTATAGAGACGTGACGTCATTAAATAGACGAAGAGTATGACGTTATTACAGAGAGATAGGTGACGTCATTATAGAGATGACGTCATTACGAGACGAGGATTATGACATTATTACAGAGAGAGATGACGTCATTACAAGAGACGAGGAGTATGACGTTATTACAGAGAGAGATGACGTCATTATAGAGACGTGACGTCATTACAAGAGACGAGGAGTATGACGTTATTACAGAGAGAGATGACGTCATTATATAGAGAGAGATGACGTCAGTACACAGAGAGGACACGGAGAAACGTGATGACATTAGTACACAGAGAGAGATGACGTCAGTACACAGAGAGAGATGACGTCATTACAAGAGACGAGGAGTATGACGTTATTACAGAGAGAAAGAGAGAGGTTTGTCCCCAGCTACTCTCCGCACGGCCAAAATCCTGGCCTTTCCGAGCTTACAGACAGTTTTGGTCGACGGAAACTCGATACTCCAGGGCATCGCATGAAGGCAGAAAAACGTTTTATTTCAAAGTTTTCAGTTGGTTTCCGTTGGAAAGAAACTTGGCATTCAACTCTCGCGCTGGCGTCAGGGGGTAAGCATCTGGCGGAGAAGAATGAGAAGAAAACCATTTCAGGGAGGTATCGGGAATCGAAATCGGCTCTAGACTCGGCGGTCTTCCCGAAATATTTATCCATTGCCACCTACACTATGAAGGTAATCCGAACGGGCCAAGTTTTTTTGTGTTTCAGTAAGACAACGACCACAATCGGGTAAACCCAGAAAGTCTTCAAACGCTACGATCGTCATTAAGCAGACTTAATACTAATAGAAAAGAACCTGACTAGGGCCCGTAAAATTTCTTTGCTACTATTGCCATTGTTTCTAAAAGAATGAACAAAATTGCACCGAGAGGTTGTTGAAGAGTTTGCTTCGCCAAATGACAAGGAAAAGTATTGCATACAAAATAGTAATTTTTTGTTTTTTTCTTAATTTTTCCCAATGTTAATTCGTTTTCGCATTCTTCGAATTATAATCTTTGTTTATGTTGGAAAAATTTCATTATCTTCCTCTTATGCAGATAATTTCTGTTAATGCGTCCTCTAATTGGTGCAGGTACTGTGGAGGCCATTCCTTTGCGACAATAATGATAATTAATGATCTTCCTGAGTTCGTAGAACCAAGCCAGTGGGTGTGGGTTGGGGGAGAACTCTACCCGTCTCAAGCCAAGATAAAGGAGTTGACATTTGGTCAATCCCGAAAAACATCGCCATTTTGGAATCCTATACCGCTGCAAACTTGTATCTGCCACAACAAATTCGAGAAGTAGAGATCCAGACTAAGGCTAGAAGTGACGTAGGGACACGACGTAGCTGGACCTGCAGAGGAAATGTACAGAGAAGCAGAGCTGGAAGGAATGCGCTATGGAAGAGATAGCGAAGATAGCAACACAACACCATCGTTGATAGAAGACAGTAGTAGCGAACTCTATTGTCATATCGGGTGGTTATCCATATATTTTCTCCTCGTTTTCATTTAGCGTTTGCCAATGATATCAGAAACGAAAACATTTGCAAGTTCACGTTTAACGGGTTAATGCTAATATGTATTTTCGTCATTATAATTCATAAACCGAACAAAGAAACTGCGTATTAAAAAGATTTCATGCAAAACATTAACATATTTTTTTTGTTGTTGTTGGTCTAGTTCTTCTAATGCCATCGCGCTAAATATATTACATTCTTCCCGCAAACGATCGCTAAAACTTCACATCTACTACTAAATATTTTTACCGGGGGTCCAAATAAACAGCTATGGTTGAGATATCTTTTGGTGTATTTGAGGCTCTGCTCCAAACGGGGCATCCGAGACCGGCCGTCCACTACCTCTTCAGCAACACCGGACTTTGAAAATGACGGCTCTTTGTCACGAAACATTTTGATATATTTCAAGATAAGTTTTTTTTTTTAATTATATTACGGAGGGTTAGCGAGTTCGATTATTTGAATTATTCATCAGTGGGGGGGGGGATTCTAATGAGAATCTTCACCGTTTTTTTTTTTTTTAGGGGCTTCTATTTATTTTCTTTTTTTTTCTTCTTCTTTCCTACACTGTCCGCCGTAATTCTGCGATCGGTCTTGTAATCTCCGCCGTTTGAAAGACTTTGGTCCGCTCGCTATCGAGGTTTGTTTGTTTTCGATCTTTTTTTTTTAATACTCTCCCTTTATCCATATTATCGCTGTAAAAAATGTTTATATTGAAGGCGGTGTACCGTGTGATTACTAAAATAGTTCCGAAAAAAAAAGAAGCATAAAGTCGCTGCTGCTGTTGTTGTTGTTAAGGGAGTTGGACGTCCAAATGCCGAGTCCGACTCGTAACTGAGAGATGTTCGTCGAGCCGACAAGCGGCCCGGTCCCCCGACACCGTGGGCCCCAAGGACCCGGGAGGTTTCTCCCAAGTCGGGCACCAAGGAGATGCCGTACATCTGTTTCACGCTATGGCGATCATCAGCGACAAGTCTCCTCCGACCCCAACCTGGGATCGAACCCGGTACAGGAGCAACGGTCCCCTTATGGAACTAACCCGCTACCACCTGCCCCACCGGGCCGGCCGCTGCTGCTGTCGTCCGGTGGTTAATCTACCAGACTGCTACGTTTGAGGGTTCGAGTCCCGATCGGGTCCGTCTCCTCTTATCGTACTCCAGGACTACTTATTCTCGCTTCTCTTCGCTAGACAGTCATGTAAATTTCCTCTCAAATCTGAAAACGAAGGGCTCCGGTAGGGATTTACAACCGTGGCCACGCTAGGGAGCTGTCGTGGACCCTTCCCAGTGAGCAAACAACCGACTTCGTAACCGGTGAAGGGTGGCACTGACGAACCAAAAAAAAAAAAAAAAAACGAATGAAGGCGCAAAGACTACATGCTGTAGAATTATTCTGAGGAAAGCTTTCATTAGATTTAAGAATTCTTCAAACTTTCACTAGTGAACCGGTTGTTGCTCGGTTTACTTTTAATATTGAAGGAAAAAGAGAAGGAACGACGCCGTTAAAGTATGCCAGACCTACCGCACTGTATTAACCAAAAATAACCAGTCATTAATCATTGTAGCCATTCTTCAGCAGCCACCTGCATGAGTTTCTTCTGGGTATTTGCCGGTTTTTTTTTTCCAAACCGGTAGATTAAAATGTCTAAGAAGAACTTTCGCTACGTCACCCATTCTTCTGCACAACTACACGGATGTTTTGCTTGGACTCAGAAAGTTTACGATCAATCTGCGGATTCGGGCAGCCGCCATCACCAAAATGGTTCTCCGATCTACCAATATCAAAGTGTCTCATGCACCATACAAGTCTGAATACAAATTTTTAAAAAATCCATCTTTACATGGCATTAACCTATTGATCACTGGGCGGTGTTGCCTGATAATTTATTTTAAAAAAAGACACAAACTGCGATAGCAATGAACCAATGACTGGCTGTCAGTTTGTTTTTAACAACGATATTATAAATACTTTGATTCATTCGGAAATAGCACTGTATGAACAGTAGTCTTTCTTTCTCGTTTAATGACGAAACAAAACGCATATCAAATAAGATGTCATTTTGGTTCATTATGCCAGTGACTGAAGATGAAGTAATGTTCATCTGGTGCCAAGCCTTTCGCAATTTCGTGTCATCTGACTGCATTTCGGCGATCAAAGATGATGCATTTCTTGGATATTGTCGGGTTGAGCACTTGAGTATTTTAGGGACGGTCACAGTACCATCTTTCGCTTTAGAGATATGAGTCTTTTGTAACAAAGAATTTTTTTTTTCCATAATCGTTATATCGTGGAATCTTCTTTCTTAGCGAACTCCTGTCCTGAATTTCGAGGTCTAAGAAATCCCACAGATGAGCTAGAAGAGAAAAGAGCGAGTTAATCAAGCGAGTAGTTACTTACCAAGGTACGTGAAGATGAGAAGCAGCCAAGATTTACTCGCTAGTTCCTTCCCCACAGGTACCCGAAAAGCCCTAATAGAACTCGTAAATTATGGATGTGAGAGAAAACCCAGACATATCCGATTGGTGAGAAAGTACGGTGAAAAAAAAAAAAAAAAGTGCCGGGGAGACCGAGTGAGATTCGAACTCACGCCATAAAACCTGAGATGCCAGTAGTTTAACCACTGACCGCCTACCCTCAATCGTCTACTTTGAACAAACGCGTAACTGGTTCGGTTTGTCAGTAAAACACAAAGCTGCAAAGTAGCGGTATCTGTTCGATCCTACGTATCTGAGTATTGTGCTTTCATCTGTTCTCATCAAACCAGCTGATAATAATTAAACACAACGCATTATATTAAAATTTCAGTTAATCAATAAGACTTATACTTTGATGCGTCCACGACGTTTATACATCTGTTTGAATGTGAAATTTAAATGATTCACTCATGCAAAAGCTTTCAAACATTCCCTTGATCTTTTGATCTGCTTACAGCCAGGTAACCTGAAAGTGCATGGCAGCTAAAGGTAAAAAAATAAAAGGTGTATATCTGTTAATCTAAATAGAGACTCCAGAAACTTCTAATTAGACAGAAATATAAAAGTTAGAGTTTAAAATTAAATCTTTTTGAAGATTATCAAACATAAAATGCTACATCTACGAACCCATTAAATATGTCCGCGTGGTTTTTTGAAAATAATACATTATACATTACGGGAATGAAACGGTTAATTTTTTTTCTTTCTTTTTACTGATCGTGTGTATGAAATGACTTTGAATTGTATTGGTAAAGTAAATTTAATTTTCGTCACTAATTAAAAAGTGTGTGGAAATGATTATTTATCGGTATTCATATATATGTCTAGTGTAAGATAAAATGAGAAATATTAATTTTTACAGTTTCATCCGCTGTCCAATATTCTGCATCTACTAACAATAAAGATAATTAAATTCCATCTTTATGTTACATTTACTGGGATCTACTGATAAAGCTGGCGTCATAAGTTATTACTCAAGAGTTCAGTTGGCGTTTAACTAATAAAGACTGAGTTTAGAAGTCCTTAAATTGCATTCGTTGGTAAAGATCGAGGCTGTGTGCCATCCAACTGATATTTAGTAATTTGATTTGGAATTTGCAAGACATTTATTTACTCCCCTGATAAAGATAGACGGCTTTACATGGCACTTTCTGAAAGCACGTTTACTTGCATAAAGGTAGAGTTTATTTAATATTTATTTTCATCTACTGATAAAAGCGGACTTTACAGGATGATATCTAACGTGGTAAACGACGTTTCTGTGCAATGTACGAAGAATTAATCTGAAGAAATATCTAAAAGATGAAGAAAAGCTGAACAATGAATTATGTATAAATACTTTGGTATTTTTCCAAACTGTTTCAAATTTTTTTTTTTTTAAATTCCCCTCTTTAATGATTTACAGGGTTATTATTCGCTGTTGGGTTAGATATGGTCCTTTTCGTTTTTCTTCCTTACTAAAAAGAATAGTGTTTCCTGTGGAGAATAGACAGCGGTGTGCAAGGTTTTCGCTCACAAGTTGGCACGTCTCCCCACCTATAAGAGTTATGGGGTTACCGAAGGTAGGAAATTAAAAGGAAAAAAAAAAGCATTCCACAGGTATAGGGTCAAAGGCTACAGTCTACATTCTCCTACAGCATCATTTCTCTGCCGAGAGGGGCAGAAACAACAAGACGCAAGCCCTCATAGCAATGATAAGGGAAGAAGCATAGCCAAAGTCTTACAAATATGATCAGTGTTTAAAAAAGGTTTTATGCTTGTCATGATAATCAAGAAAGCAAAAACAACCAACGGATTCTTGTTTAAAATAGTCCGCGTTGAGATAAGGAGAAAGGGGGGGAGAAGCAAAAGCGAGAGAGAAAAGCACCGTTTGCAGAAAAATAGCAACAGATTTCCAATCATCCAGGTAACGACATTGTCTGGCTTTTCAAAATTCAACAAAGACAACGATAGCCAAGTCTTGTAAGCCAGCAGTTCGTTAACTGACGGAACAAATTCGATGATCACGCTGTATTTACTCGATAATTACTATCTATCGCACACTGGTTCAGAAATACAACGCAAAGACAGCTTTCTGACTCTGCAGCGATCACAATTGGAAAGTAGAGATATCGATGTAAGCAGCGCTTCTTAGCAGTAATTCGATCACTGTATATCCGGCGAGCTAAATCCTCGGGAAAAGTATAGGAGATTCAGCTTAAAACTCAGACCATATATTTACATGTTTATGATTATATTCTATCATTATTCAAGTCCTGAAAACGTTATGTCATTTATTATGTGGCCAAAAGACACCGATGGCAGTTCCGTAAATGGTGTCAAGTTAAGGGACAGAAATTATTTTTTGGGTCATTCTTTGATAAATATATATTGTAAGGAATCATTATTCTTGTAAAAAGGAAAATAAATGGATATAACTAAACACAGAGTTATGTTTATTTCATCTTTAACGACTGACATTTAAAAAAAAACCCCAAAAGGTCCATACATTCAGTTAAACGTGACGGATCCTTGTCAAATAAATTTTACGTAAACATGGCGCAGCTCGCTGTCTTGTCGGTGATTAGGTATGAAATAAAGTTACCAGTGAGTTTTAGAGATGAAAAGGATTTGCTGCGGGACAGCTACGTTGCCTTTTTCCGGTTCCTGTTCGTCAGTGAACTTTTGGAAGACCCGGTGGTGTTCCTGGTACGACCAGTGTGTACGCACAGGCGGTAGATCAAAATTCCAGCACGCCAGCTATTCCCCTGGCTCCCAGCGTCAGATCCGTCATCCCCGGGCCGTTGGACTCTCTGGAAGTGTCTGGCTCGTTTAAGTTTTCGTGAAGTATTTGTTTACGGGCGGGGGAAGAACAGGATAAATACGCTTTCCACGGTGACCGTTAAATCGCGGCGCAGTCCCTGCTCAGTTTCTGCGGGGGCCGGGGTTTCTAACGACACGGGTCCCCGACCGACCGCAGATTAATCATTTCAATGTCGAGGGAAAAATCGATAGTCCGCCTTCACCTTCCCGGCAGAACCGCTGCACGTGACAAGCCAGACGTGTTAGAAATACGAGCCGCGTGATGAGTTCGGGGGGCGGGGTTTAACCGAGCGACACCGGCGTCGGGTTTGAAGGTAGATCAAATAATAAAAAAAAAAAAGAAGGGGGGGATAACCTTCGCAAATACGGCCAACTTCCGGCAGGCGGACGACTTTTATTATCCCGCCTGCTATTTCAGCCACCGAAGGGAGAAGCGAAACCAAAGACTTTGTCCCGTTTCTTTCCGTCGTCGCTCTCCTCTTCCCCACCTTGTATAAGGATAAGGGTCCGCCTTACAGCGCTAAACGGCGCAACAGATCGGAACGACTCAACTGCCTGTTGATAGCTGGACCGGAAGGGCCGACACCACGTGGTCACGTTGCGTCACCTGCCCGACCGGCTTTTCGCGCAGGTGATTTACGGAAAGAAAGAAAAAGAGTTCGCCGCCTCTGTTGTGGTTATGGCCGTGCGTTAGTTTCGGGAAGTTAGTGCGATCGCGCGGAAAGTCGGTCAGGGATGCTTTCCAAAAAACTCATCACCTCTCTCTCTCTCTCTCTCTCTCTCCTCTCTCTCAGTTTAACCCTACCCCCCACCGCAGGTAGCAGCTTTTGTTTCGTACAACTTACCAGTTTTTTTTTTCTTTTTTTTCTTCATCAGTTGTAACCTTGGGACTTCCGCCAGAGTCAGGAAGCCGTTACTTATTTATTTACTTCTATTTTCTCAATAAACTTTGATTTATAGCTGAAGAAGGGGGGTGCCTGTTTAAACAAACCGTATTTATCGACAAACATTAGCAGCATCAACCATGTCCTTCAGCTATTAGTTTTTATCATTAGCGGATTCCAGATCTTCGTGCGTTTGTTGATCGATACGTCCATAGAAAAGCAGGAACGGGAATATTTAAGGATATTATTCTAATTCATTTGCTGAGACAGGCCAAATTATCCTTGTATATAAACAATGCCTATTAAATAATTAACCGTTAACATGGAAGGCTGATGCTCGGTGTCTAGATTCTCTATATAGTCTTTAGCAAAAAAGTAGAAGATTGGGAGAAAGAAAAGCAGATATAGGTAAATTGATCAGGTTTGTAAAGGATTTCATTTGCTAGAGTTAATTTTATATCTGATAGCTAATTAAAAGAGTATTTTAGAAAGTTTTCTCTACATGTAATTTGTTCACCAATCTATTCTTTACTTTGTTGAGGTAATGCTGCCACGAAACCGGAAGTACGTCAGATGCGACATCGCGCGATGAGAGAAGAGCAGTTTCCGGCGTTTCCGTGGCGCATAGTACTGCAGTCGGAAATGGTGCCGAATAATTAAAAATAAACTGATATAAAGAAAAAACAACAACAACAAACAAGAGAGGAAAACAATAACAACTTGGGAGAATAGTTTGACGTAATCCGACCAGCCTGGCCGAAAATTAATCTCGAATAAATATTTATTGATAATTTTATCGGTTTAGGGCGCAGCAGCGCGAGACAGTCTCGCCGCCAATGCTTGCCAATGTCCTAGAACTGATGCGGATAGCGCTAACAATCGAGATGGCAGCCAACGGCGTTTTGGCGCCACCTCTAGGTGTCGCCACTGAGAGGCAACCGTCGTCATTCCTCTCGCTGACGAGGAAAGACAAATCGCTCGATTAACGGTCTTGCCTCTCTTTCTTTTTTGTTTCCATGTTTTCACACGACAAATTCTGGGTAAATAATCTTTTTTTTATATATTTCTCCCCCTATTTATTTATATATTTTTCACTGTAATACGCTTACCTCGTCATTCTGTTCTTCGCTGTTGCGTTTTAAATATTCTAGATATGTCGAAATTTAATTAATCTTCCCGAATATTCACGTTTCTTTAACAAGAACAAGAATATAATACCGATGAACTATTGATTTGTATTTGATCCGTGGCAAAAGCACGCAGCCAATGCATGGACAGCAATAATAACGACCAAAAGACTAGAAATATTTGGAAGACTGAAAAGACACTGTAATATTTGGTCGAAAATACTTGGAAGAGAATTCAGAACTTAATAGATTTCTTAAACAAATTAACTAGAACATTTCCAAGAAGCGGTATATCAATTGTTGTCGTATTATAAAATGTATAAATGAAAGAATCACTGTGTTGATGAACGTTTCTTTTCTCCGGCGGCCTGGCATAGTTCATGTCTACCAAACCATACTAGAATGGTCAATCTCGTCCAAATTCTTCTTCTTTCGAAGCTGCACGCTCACCGCAAAATGTTCCGACTGTAAATTTTTACCTTTCGGATGTGGAAGGAAACTCACAAGACCGGGTGGTGGTAAGGAAAAGCGAAAGAAAGTCGTGGAACCCAGATGCGCCAAAAAGTCGATTCCGACCGGGGTTTGAAAGCAGGTCTTCACTCAGCAATATGTCACTTGATCACGGCACCGCCCAAATAATTACTGCTGAGTGTGTCACAAAATGTCCGTAATTTCTATGAAGTAAATGAATGAGAAACCAAAAAAGGAAACCGAGTTTATGGGTTTTAAACTTTATGAATACTATATATAGTAGGTTAACTCCCTTTAGTCCAGGATACGCCTATATAAAATTCGCCAATGCTCAACCAGTTTGTTTCCTTTTTTAAAACTTTTATTTGTTTGAATTAAAGATCTTCATGTTTGGTTTGGTGCCGTATCTTCAAGTCAACGTGTCAGAATTCTACGTTTGTTTGAAAGGTGAATTCAACTAGACTCGGCCATTCTGTTCACTTGATTACAATAATCACTGGCGGAAAGTGTCTTTTGTCCTCTCTTTCCTACACACACACACACCAAATATATTACAGCCTTTATTTTTACTGGGTGAAATCTTATGATTTCGATATTTTTTCGATACAAAAAAATAGCCCTTTTTCATTAAAGCTGGAGGGTTATTTGTGAAAAAGGAGGAAATTGACGTAGAAGGCGCAATATCAAAATATGACAATAAATGTGCAAAATTATTTATTCATTAACTTTTCTTATAAATAAACACGACTATGTTGATTCTGGAAGAGTCTGTTAGATCTAAAATCAAAGAAATAATTTTAGTTGTGGATACACTCGCAATCAGATGTTTGTTTGTTTTTGTACATAGAAAAGAAGCCCTTTTTAAAAAAACAAAATACACGTGCATTTTTTGTCGAAGATTCATGCGTAACTACTCATCTGCGTTAGAGAATTTATTTTTGTCACTGTTGAGTTCTTTGTCGATCTCAGCCCATTAATTTGTTATGATAGCGATGAAATTTTTTGAAATTCAATTTTGAATCCAGGAGAGAGAGAGAGAGAGAGAGGAGGAGAGAGAGGAGAGAGAGAGAGAGAGAGAGAGAGAGAGGAGAGAGAGAGAGAGAGAGAGGAGAGAGATGGAGAGAGAGAGAGAGAGAGAGAGAGAGAGAGATATGGAGAGAGAAGAGAGAGAGAGAGGAGAGAGAGAGAAGGAGAGAGAGAGAGAAGAGAGAGAGAGGAGAAGATATGGAGAGAGAGAGAGAGAGAGAGAGAGAGAGAGAGCGAGATGGAGAGAGAGAGAGGAGAGCGATATAGGAGAGAGGAGGAGAGCGAGATGGAGAGCGGAGAGAGAGAGAGCGAAGAGAGCTCTGGAGAGCGAAGGAGAGAGAGAGAAGCAGAGAGTTGAGAGCGGAGGGAGAGGAGAGAGAGAGAGAGAGAGAGAGAGGAGCGAGAGAGAGAAGAGAGAGAGACTCTTTATGATATCAAAAACAGTTGTCAAGTTCGACGTGATGAGGATGAAAACTAAAACTGCTTCAGATACCAGAAGATAATGAGAAAGAAGAACTCATGAAGAAGGGTTTTAGCTGAAAACTCATTTGCGTTCAGTTTAGAAATATTATTTAAGGAAATAAAACATGGAATTTTACAAAAACCATCAAATTGTATACTGAGATGAAGTTTTAAAAAGATGTGTCTTTAAACGAGAAATATAACTAATTTTTATTATTTGGCTTCATTCTCCCCTTTAAATGAAGACCGGAATTGAACTCTGAACAGAGGTCATTTGTATTTAAGCCGAATATATTTATTTATGTATATTTAATTCTGTATATTATTGTTGCATGTTTTAATTTTATATTACTTTAATATGATGCATTCCATTTTTTAGCCTGTTTTTTAATATCTCTCCTCTGTCAAATAAATGTGTTTTTTTTCTCTTTCCCTGATCATCAAGATAGAAAATTGCAGATTTCAGTTGTTGTTGTTCCTTTTATTTTTCTTTCTTAAGTAGCTCGTATATAATTACGAAACTTTAATTGGATTTTCTTTCCTAGAGATTCTCTGATTGCATCTGATGGCTTCGGAACAATCGTCTTTTGTTTTGGTTCGCTGTCTTATCTTTTCAAACGATTTAGATTTGATTTAACTGGCTGTCCTAAGAACCACCAGCCACCGCCGACGGAAGAGTCAGTTATTTCCAGATCGCTTTGGTTTCTTAAAGACTTTTCACATCCCTAGACAATTGCAAAAGGAATATTACATTCACCCGGGTTCAAAGTATCGTGTTCTTCAGAGAATTATGATAAACAAAAAAAAAAAAAATAAAATAAATAATTAAAAGGTTGTTTTTTTTTAAAGAAAAAAACCAACAAACAACTTTGACTTTTGATTTTTCCTTTAAAAAAAAGGTCTTTGTGAAAAAATACATTCCTAGTTATATAATTACATTTATTCATTTCAAGCTTCTGGTCTTCGCAAAAATAATTATATTTATGTCTGTCTTTAATATTTATTATGATTTCGATTTTGTTACTAGGCTTACCATTTTATAGTAAGTCATTTTTTCCTTAAAAAGCATCATATCTAACTGAAATCCACTTGCAATACGAAGTCAAATTAAATAGTTCTCTTTATAAACTTGCCATTAGAGGAAACGGACTGAGTTTGTGTTTTGTTACAGCAGCAGTAATTCCTAAATAGACCTGTAGATGAGACTATATACGTTAACACCCGTAGTCAAGGCAAAATCACGCTAATTATAGCTTCATCTATTTCATTTATACGTCGTATGACGTCAATTATAGCTTCGTCAATTTCATTTATACGTCGTATGACGTCAATTATAGCTTCGTCAATTTCATTTATACGTCGTATGACGTCAATTATAGCTTCGTCAATTTCATTTATACGTCGTATGACGTCAATTATAGCTTCGTCAATTTCATTTATACGTCGTATGACGTCAATTATAGCTTCGTCAATTTCATTTATACGTCGTATGACGTCAATTATAGCTTCGTCTATACGTTGAATTAGGAATTACTACTGGGACTGTAACAACTAGCCTCTTGCACAGAAAGCTAATAACACCAACAAAAGCATTCGCCATGGAAATTATCGTCTATCATGAATCATCCTTAGATACTTAAAAAAATATATATACACGTATATACAATCGCGCTACTGTTGCATAGTTCCACAAAATAAACTGATATGCGTAGAAAAAATCTAATGTCGCATGTATACAGTGTATGAGGTGAGTTATCTCCCTTTTCTGCTGCCGGTTTTCAGACGTCCCAATTGGAAAAGGGGGGTGAAGACGAGCAATAGATTTATTAATATCTTCGTTAACTCTTCATTCTAAAGAGAAAACGGCATCCACAAAGCTGCGACCATATTTTTGTAAACATTTACAGGGTAAAAATTATAGCATCGTATTATTGAATTTCTAAGCAAGAAATGGATCTCGTAAACCCGCGAGAATCACGTGGCTACTCACCAGTTTGGGAGGACAACTCATAGGAAACGACGTCGTTACGGAAACCACCATGGCAAGGACATGCTCTAAGCGCGAAGCTAACAATCGATAGTTCTTCCTCGCCTGAAAAGAAATTCCTATACCGAGCTAAAAATGCAGAAAAACTGCTGAATATTTCCATCTGTAATTTATTATCGATAGCAAAACGATGCAGTAGACAGCCATTTATCGTAACTTTATCTTATACGGCTTACACAAAAACTAGAGACCATTTTTTAAAAAAAATATCATGTGCATATATGGTATTTTACTTCCATATCTTAGTAATAAAAACGACTTTTCGCTAGTCTTATTATTTATATCTATAGTTTGGTGTGCGAGTAGGGAAAGTTACATCAAATAAACAGTAGACATTCAACAGCAGGCGACGACTGGGGTGTGACAATCATCGAAGGTCGTTTTGTCAACCCACGATAATCAGCTGACATTGCGCTAAACACGATTGTTTTACGGTCGGTGATGAGGCTGCACACAAGTGAAATGGCATACTGGTCCTTTTGTACGAGGAAGGGTTAAAAAAGATCGACTACGTTCTATCACTGTCAGTCTAATTCTACTGACGATACATTTTAGGTAGGTTCTCAGCTTCGAGATCAGATATGATTTCAAAATATTTTCTATATTCCCTTGAGGAGAGTTTTTATTTATAACTTGGCTAGCTTCTTTATTTATATTACAGATATGCAGATGACGTTCCTGTATTTCCTTTTTGTGAAAATACGGGGTAAATTAATAACACCATAATTTAAGTTTTACATTAGAGTTAGAGAACGATGAAAAAATTTATTTCTTGATAATTTACCTTAGTATGATGACTTAGATGGTGCGGATACTTTCATTTTAAGAAATCTCACAGCCACCGAATTAACTCTGAAATTGGAGAGTTAAAGCTCAATTTTGTATCTTCTGATCCTGTAAGATTCTCTTGCCAGGCGTAAACCTTTTGTCTGAGTTTGAATTTTAGTAGTAAAATACAGATTAACTTTCTAATTTCTGTCATTCTTTCTTGTATCCGTAGAGTTTTATTTAAAATGTGGAGCCAGTAGTATACCTAGAAAGCCAATTATATGGTCATCTCTTAAATCAGTTTTAAACTACATCACTAAAAAAGGCGACAATTGATACAGGCACCACAAACTTTTCCTACTTTGTATTTTAAAGTATACGTCACTAATTATTACAGAAATACGTTTGTATTTCCTTTTCAGGACATAAAGTTAAAGATATGACAGGTCGCATGCGGTCTATTTTATTTTTTGTCGGTCATGTTGGTCCGCATCTATCGGCAAGAAGAACAGAAAGAGGTACAGCTCGAATCTCGAGAGGAGAGAAGATTCTGCCATTTTAAACCGTTGGAATTCAGTCCTGGTCACAAATTTTTATTGGATGACGTAAGGATTCTCGTCAAATAATCTAATGACTTCAATTGCATCTCTCTCTCTCTCTCTCTCTCTCTCTCTCTCTCTCTCTCTCTCTCTCTCTCTCTCTCTCTCTCTCTCTCTCTCTCTCCTCTCTCTCTCTCATAATTCTGATAATGAATTTGATGTATTTTTAATATTCAGATTCTCTATTAGCCGTAATCCTAGAATGTACAATTCTAATCCAGTTTTGAGCTGGTTATTCTTCCTTACGCCTGAAACAGCTAACTACGTGCACTATCCGCTTACCATTATCCGTATGTTTTAGTATATCGCGCAGCAGAACGTTTACCAGTGCATGCAGCCTACATTGATTATTCTTGTAGTTATGAAATTCCCATAGAAAAAAATCTATTAAAAACGACATTGCAGAAAAGATTTTCCGCTACTGAAGAAGACAAAAGCCTTTATCTGTTTATTTTTTGCCTTGTTTCTTTCCCTTTGCTTTGTTTTAACTATAATATAATAAATGTTCATTAGAGCATTTAAGTAAAAATATATACATTAAAGTATACATTTTATTATTTAAAATTCTGCATTAAAACAAGCTAAAAACCATCATTGAATTTTATGAAATAAATATATATCACAAACAGAAGGATTGGATAGAACCATTATTCCAGTGAATGAAGTTATCTTTTTCTGTTCTTTAGTCACGACAAATCAGAATACCAGCACTACATGGCATTGAAACGATGCTGATACCAAAGATAATGAATATCACGGAGATTCAGAGTAAAGATCACGTTTTTTCCCAGACTTTTAGACATATAAGTAGACCACAGAGTTGTCTTCATTTATGTTTATGTATGAATACATTTCTAATAACCAATAAGATGTCCTGAGACTTCTGGTCTAGAAATTAGACTGGCCTAAATGGTGACAAATGGAATCACTTTTGACCCTAATGACAGCTCACGGCAGCCTGGGTTATTCAAGTAAAGCACTCATGGTTCAGTGCTTGGTAAGATCTTTTCCTTGCCAGCAACCGTTTTCCTCATTTGTTGTAAATAAGATTTAAAAAAAAAAACGATTGGTCAAATCAGACAATCTTTCATTGGTCGATCCCCCAGTCACGATGCTCTCCAGGCGCCCACATTCTCCAAGTTTGAAACAGGTGCGTCTTCTTTCGGTTTTTTAAGTTTTCGCGATATGGGCCACCGTAGTGCGGCTGTGTACATTTCATAACCTTCTTGCTCACGAGGTTATGCTTTCTGTAGGTGAAGCATCCCGAAAACTTTAGCTAACGTATGAACACCTGGAAGGGGAAGATTTTAATGTCTTGGCAAGGGACTTGATGCTTAATTTTCAGGTGTGAATGAAGCGTAAGATTCACATGAAAGCCCCAGTCGGAGCGAGTAAATACCACGTGTAAAATCTCGGAAACCTCACCGTCTAGGGCAAGAAAATTTAGAGAAATCTGTTCGTGTAAAAGTATAATGATGTGGGTAAGCATCCATGTTCATTAAAATGAGCAATGGGCATCCGTAGGCATATTTCAGGCTACCAAAGATCTCCCGGCAGGAGGGCAGCTTCAGAATGGCGCCATGTAACGAGTGAAGTTTTCAAGCAAAGCGAGTTTAATTCTGTTCATGCAAAGTCTGTATCGAGCTCGAGACAAAACGCTATGCTGCTGACAAATGTCGATCAGCAGGTTCATTTGCGATGACGGAACTGTAATGGTGTAAAGAGAAATCGTGGGTGGCGGGCGGAAGGCCTCTTCTGATGGTTGTTCATAATCGCTTGACTATTCAAAAGTGGCTGGATGAGATGGGGAGGCCGATCGTGGTTCATAAGCAAATGGCAGCGGGGTTTATGGTCCCAGGATGTCAACTCCATTTCACACAAGGCCAGAGTCGCCACTGTGTTCCTTAGAGCCAACAGCTTTACTCTAACAGTTTGGCGAGCCTCATTCCCGAATTGTTTACCTATTAAGTATCTCTGGGACCGCATTGGCACACGTGCAAGAATCGGGGATTTACTTATACAAAACCTACACAAGCTAAAGATGGCGTGGATCCAGGAAAAGCAAGCAATACCAGGGCGCAGTAGTGAAACCTATTTGAAACAAGCGCAGACAATGGTCAAACTGCACAAAGCCTCGAGGGTGGGCTCACAGAACCCTGACAATGACAACCTTTGTGATTTACTTCTCCATAGCGAGGCTGTACAAATGACGATTCATTCCTCTATTAACAAGCTGTGATGAAATCAGTATAAAATTGTGTGTGGAGTTACGGCATCCATAGATTTCTGTTACAATTTTCTTCTTCCTTTCGATTCTCGGCTCATTAAAGAATCAGGAATACTTAGGTTTACCGTAAGTCCAACTTTAGAATTTTTAAAGCATTTGAGATAACCTTTTTCAGCAGTGAATATATATATATATATTTATATATACATATCTTTTTCTTCATGGTTTGATCCAAAAGGGAAAGCTTTTCAGAATCTATTAAGCAAATGAAAACTTTTTATTATTATTATTATTATTATTATTATTATTATTATTATTATTATTATTTCAAACATCACTTGGAAAACCAGGAGCCTGGTCTAGACGGTCGGAGGCAGATGCTTAGCCAGCGAGGTCGTCTACCCGCGGATGTCTTACTGCAATTTCGAATAGCCCCGGAGACGTAGACAAAGCAGTCACGGTCGAACGGCGCCTTCAAAACCAGATAAGATAGGTTATTAATTTAGGATTTTCCGTCTTATATCTGTTATTTACAGAGGAGCAAAAAACGTAATCCAACAACCTAAAGAAGTACGGATATCTCCCCCCAACCCACATTCTGTCAAACCGAGCATCCAAATCATTTCAATCACGTGATGTTTTGATCCATTAACCTCCATATTACTGAAATAATAATAATAAAAAAAATGTTTTCGAAATTTGTTACAAACGTTTTACAGGACCTTAACAAAAACATTTACCGACACGTTTGTTCGCCATGTTGCTAAATACCAAAGTTACAGTTAAAATTGTCTGTATAGAAAACAACAGGTGGTAAGAACCATTAAGAGCAAATGTGTGTTACCGTAGAATATGCTTTGACGATATAATGTAGAATCTCGCTTCGTTCGCTGGTAACCAAAGTCAGGTACCCATACATTTTTTTTTATTGTTTTCTATTTTCAAAGAATATACAAGAAAGACAAAAACATTTAATGTTTACCAAATCTTGACGTCTACAGATTAACGGTTTCGTAGAAAGTTGAGCTTATCTCAAAGTAAACCAACTTAAAATAGCTGATTTATTCAGAATTCCACTCATTATGATGCTTCAGTTTGTTTAGCTGTACCCGACTTGCTCTAAATTCCCACCACCATAAAACATTTTCGTTAAAAATCAATATTATCAATGAGTGAGCGGTACTTAAAACCAGAACATCGACGTTTCATTACCGCAAATTAGGGCAATCACTTTGTGATCTTTGCAGAAGTAATTATCAGAAATCCGTTATATAAAAGTTCCCTTTTCCATTAAAAATGCATTTAAATATCATGTTTATTACGTCTACAAAGAGAAGTGAAGTTGACCTTTACGCTGCATTTATTGTAAACCTTATATTAAATATCATGTTTATTGCGTCTACAAACAGAAGTGAAGTTGACCTTTACGCTGCATTTATTGTAAACCTTATATTAAATATCATGTTTATTGCGTCTACAAAGACAAGTGAAGTTGACCTTTACGCTGCATTTATTGTAAACCTTATATTAAATATCATGTTTATTGCGTCTACAAAGACAAGTGAAGTTGACCTTTACGCTGCATTTATTGTAAACCTTATATTAAATATCATGTTTATTGCGTCTACAAAGAGAAGTGAAGTTGACCTTTACGCTGCATTTATTGTAAACCGTATATTAAATATCATGTTTATTGCGTCTACAAAGACAAGTGAAGTTGACCTTTACGCTGCATTTGTTGTAAACCTTATATTAAATATCATGTTTATTGCGTCTACAAAGACAAGTGAAGTTGACCTTTACGCTGCATTTATTGTAAACCGTATATTAAATATCATGTTTATTGCGTCTACAAAGAGAAGTGAAATTGACCTTTACGCTGCATCTTTGGTAAACCTTATATTATGCTTGTCAATACACTGGTCGACAAAAATACTTTTTTTCTGCATCGCTGACTTAAACACCAAATAATGACTAAATTTTGGGTGCTGGTCACGAATATAACAATGGTTTAGCTCCATCGGGTCAGGATTTTGAGGTAACTGGTTCTAGCATCGAGAATATTTTGATTCTATGATCCAAAACTTAATTTTATAGTATTCACTTATTAATAAACCAAAAAAAATAATAAAACGAATTAAAACTTGTAACTTTTATTTCAGAAAGGTTTAACAAAAAATTACCAGTTCAATAATAATTGTGTTTCGCAATCTCATAAATGGGATTTATTTGCTCTTCTTTTAAAATCTTCACTAGATGTTTCTCTTCTGAGTATCCAGCAGAAGTCTGCCATCATTTTTGGATCCCATTTTCATTGAAAGTTTTTTTTTTTCTTTTTGCGAAATGTCTTTGTGGAACCGCTCTCCATGCTCATCAGAAATATCTCCAAGACTTTTAGGGAAAAAATGGAGGCGACTGTCCAAAGAGTGAAATTTTAAAGACATTCGTTACCAGATCTTTATAAGCATTCAAAAGTTTCATAATGATTCGCCTATAGTTTTTTTACTTATTGTTGCCTAGGAAGTTCTGGCATGCACTCTTGAATGAAATCCAGGCTTTCTCGCTGACATTTAAATCCACATTCTTCCTTGTTCAGGGCCCTAACGAAGTTCTTCGCAAGACCGAGCTTTATGTGGAGGAGTGATAGAAATACATCTTTAGGATCAACTAATCGCTGATATTTCACACTTTCCACGAGGAGATCGGTCTTTCTTTGCATAATGTTCCTGGGTAGCCCTGCTATCTCACAGGCAAAGAAAGCAGCAATATTTTGTAAATTCGCTTTGCATTCGAATGAGAAGACCATTGACTTTTAGGTCTCCGCAGACTTTCCATTTGTATCTTTCACACTGAACTGCATTAATAAGAATTACCATATTTTCATGTTTCTTTTAGATGAACTGAACGACCAATTGGAACACTCGGTATTTATTTTTAGTATGCAAAAGTAACGCATTTAAGCTTCGCTTTGACGAGTCGATAAAAAGACGCCAGTCGTTTGATGTAAATGAGCCTTCGATGTCACCGCAGAAACAGTTGATTCACAGTTGTAAAACAACTTGCTAGGCTTGAGCTTTTTCGAGAGGATGCTATACGTACATCTGAAGTCATCGAATTCCATTTTCTAAATCTTGAAGCTAGAAGCTCAGACTGAGATTTGGATAGGTACAAGTCCTTACCAAGTCATTCAAATCTCTAGTGTAATGAAATGCGGCCTGTTTACGCTAGAAAGACGAAATTATACATCATGAAGTTTGTTCATGTGATTCATTGTCAGAAGAGAAATTCAGCACTTTTTTGTCTTTTGGTGGCGTTGGAACTGGAAGCCCATCACTGCGAGGTACCACTGGCTTAATGGCTGATTCCACCGTAGGATAAGCAAAAATCAGTTGAAAATCAGTTACAATTTATTTAAATATAAATTTGAAAATACTATTTTATATTTATTTTGCAAGTAGATTCTGATAAATACTCAAAATTATGAATTTAGGTAATTATAATTTGAAGGTCCCCTCCGTAGGCTCAATATATCAATCATTATTCCGGTAAACGAGCCAACTTTTGTGTAGAAAAGTCTAGACCTTATATACAAAAATGGAGTTTGATTTTCGGAATAAGCGCCATCAGATTAGCAAAGTGAAGCCAGACTTTAGTTCGATGTAAACACATTGCTAACCAGTGATATCAATGACTAGATAAATACGTTAAAGCGTCAGAAAATATTATTTGTCATCATTCAACATTACCAATAAATACAAGATAAATTTCATATGAAATAATGATAGTAATATGATGACTGGTGCGAATATTAATGTTTGACATAGAGATACAAAAATGACTTTGCACACAAGAGACATTTTATGTGAAAGCTAGCAAATGACACAAATGTCATTTAAAGGCGGCCTTGTATTTCCCTGTGCCATTCATTAAAGATGAAGTAATTAATTTCATTCAATGAAATTTTCATGTAAAGTTAAGTTTCCTCAGTAAATGCTAGAAATAGTATGTAAACACCAGTAAATCTCAGATAGCGCATCTGCATTAGAAAATTCCGGTAGATTTCATGTGAAGTTTGTCTCATCACTGTACGCCGGTAAATTTCATGTGAAGTTTGTCTCATCACTGTACGCCGGTAAATTTCATGTGAAGTTTATCTCATCACTGTACGCCGGTAAATTTCATGTGAAGTTTGTCTCATCACTGTACGCCGGTAAATTTCACGTGGAACTTATCTGATCAGTGTAAGCCAGTAAATGTGAAGCAAGCGTGACGGCTTTGACTTTCCACTCAGAAGGGATTTCAGTCTAGATTCTGTTCAGCATAAAGAGTTTTTGTTTAAATATGCATTTATCCGGATAATAACCTCGCTTTAAGCCTTCAGAATTTCTTTTTTTCTAAATTGTGTCTGTTTTTCAAGCAATGAGCGCAAAAACTAAAATGTTTTCTTGTGTAATTGTTCCGGTCCCCGTTGTTTCTAAGCCGGGAAATTTTTTTACTTCGGCCCCTCCTGTGCTTAATTAAGCTCTGTAGATGGCATTAAGAACCAAGAGGACATGGATACCTGACGCGAACGTGAAGTGACACTAAACGGTGTCTGGCGACATTCAATTCCGAAAATTATATCGGAACCTTCCCAGATCTCCGTACGACTCTGACTCGTTTTCGGTGAGTGTTTCGCGTTTGTTCTGGCGGAATCCCTGCGAATAAACAAGCCAGGTCCACACGTTTGCATAAAATTGTGACACACACAATATATCAGTGCCATCCATCTACCATGTCAGCATGATTCTTCGTGGTGCATTTTAAATTTGAAATTTCTCCAAGTTTCAACAGCTGTCAATTACTTTACCTGTTGTTGTGCTCGATATCTGTGTCTGCAAGGCATGGCGAGAAATATCGTGTTTATTCCAAAAAAAATTATAAAATCAAATCAATAGTCTAAAAAAGGAAACCAAAAAACAGCTTCATGGAGGCGATAATTTTGAGAAATCTACTGGAGCGCGTACCCCTTTTTTTTCATTTTGTCTGTTTTGAGTTAGTCCTTTGGTAGCCAGGGGGTTAAGCTAGCGAACCACCGAGACTGTCTTTCATAAGCCGCAGTACTTTCCTGCTTCATTATAACCGTTTCATGTAAACTGAACTAATCTAAACCAAAAGGTTTTTCGCAAACAGTTGCTTCGCAGCCGGCGTGGAACAGCATTCGTCATTGGCTCTGAGACTGAAAAACTGCTACAAGAGAGAGGAAAAAAAGAGGGGGACGGAAACGGCTTACCGCAGATGTTTAGCTTCATCTACTGGCAGAAATAAATTAGATGATACAGAAATTACGCTCCCAGCAACGAGACGGTACATCTTTCAGTTTCAATTCTTGATAGAAAAGCTTTTTCCGAGGGGCGGGTAATAAAAAAAAATATATATATATATATTCATCACTGGCGCTAATTTCGAGGGCAGATGGATTTTAATGGCTTTATCTTCGATTAATATACGAAATCTTAAAACACTGGTTCTGAGAGTCAATGAAGATGGATTGGACGAGTGGCTTCCAGCGCACGGCCCTCGCTCTTCACGCAGAGAAAGGCCCGGCTAGATATTTATTATGAGTTTGACGGAGATACTCTCTACGGGAAACTGGTAGCTGAGTGTACGACAAACATCAATTTGAATCCGATATATTAACTAGTAATGTAATTTCGCTTGGCAGTTTCAGAGAATACAATAATTGTGTTTATTTATCTTCACCAGTATTTCGAACTGATTTATTTATTAACTTACTATATAATTATCTGAAATGGCTGGTTCACGGTAATAAAACCTTCGACCCAAACTTTCTTTACTTAAATCTGCTTCTTGACTAGAATAGGTTTACTTATTGCATTAAGTTGTTGCGTTCAAAATGCACAAAACCATCTCTGGCATATGTGTGTGCAATGTATCTTCTGGGTTTAAAACAATAGTTTTGGGAGGTGAAAATTTCTTAAACGCATTGCGTGTTACAGATGCTTTTGGACCACAAAGAGGTTTTCTGAAATCACTCAAACAGCGTAAAGAAAGGCTTTACGATGTAGTTACTTTGCTGGAGTTATCGCCCTTATTTTTGAACCGAGATGCCCACCCATTCCTATGTAAATATAGATATATATATATTTTTTTCTATTGACCAACACTGGTCCGAAATTCACAGACCCTAAGGCACTGTAGAGATGCCGATGTAATTGACCTTAAAGCATGCGATTTCAGCCTGGAGTTCTAAAGTAATCAAAAGAGAATGTTTTTCTTCTTTTTCATTTTAAACCAGGAAAATCATTTATTTAGTTTTATGGCATCGAAAACCAATTTGAAAATACAGTAAATAAGAAACGAAACAATGTTAGTTTTCCATCTGCTAAAATAATATATATCTGTATACTTACAAGTATTCTAAAAGGTAGACATATGGAGTAAAGCAGACTCTAAAACCCATTGTGCCGACTGGGTATAGCATAAGCAGTTGTAGTTCTGCCGAAATTTTCATCCCCCGGAGGCCATGGATGGACCATTATTTCTCGCTACCTTGTTGCAACAACCAAACCGCTAGAACACGTTTCGATCCACTTGGCTGATGAAGCTACAGAAATTTTAAACCGAGAACCAGCTCTAGTGTAAACACAAAAGCTAAACAAATTTCCCATAAAATAAGGAGAAAATCGAATTCACGAATATACACCGATAAGTGAAAAGCGATCAAGGAACCTAGAGTGCAGTTGTTAACTGTGTTAACTGAAGCGAGGGGATTTCTTTCGCCATGTAGTATGTTGCAGGTATTAGAGAATAAAAAGACAAGATTTAAATATCATTGAGGCATCCTCCTTGAAAAGTTAAAGAGAAAAAAAGCAAAGAATGTCATTAAGGAAAGTGTTAAAACTAGTATTGAGGACTCGTATATATATATATATATATTTTTTTTTAAGTTGTCAACCCAGGGATGTCATAATTTTTAGATATTATTAAAATTATTGATAATCTAAAGCAATTTTAGCAGAGAACAAAAGCAACGGAACTTCTCACACAGGCACTGACCATTGCAATATTTGTTTGGCTTTGTCTTGAAGAAACGAGAGGTTTTTTTCTTTTTTAAACTATCAAAGACTCTCACACTTAATTCTTATTCTTGTCAATAATACATTCCAGCCATTTTCCTATTTAAATCTTCCCATGGAGTTTGACAACCAGAACCGCGCAGCTTCCCGTTTTAGCCCTAACCATCCGTCGTACCCTGGCCACAGTTTATAGCCAAGACTAAGATATCTCTATTCCTAGATTTTCGCTTGTTAGACTGGCTTTAATTAACAATAAAATTCGAGAATTGACAAGCTTCGGAACATCAATTACTACCAGATTTACCTGACCGGTGTGAAAGAGACAAGCGTTTTTTGTCATAAGGTTAAAAGTACGAAGAAAAAAATAAAATCTGAGCGATATTTAAGTTTTATTTGGATCATATTTTTTTTATTATCCATAAACAGAGGGGACCAATTAGAATTAGTACCTCATCACCAAATTCTTAGTTTACGTCCTGCTGGCGTATCGATCGTCAACATTTATGATAACTGTCTGGATAAGGGCCAGGGCATCCCGCATCTGCAGCCATGTGCGAGCCGATGCAGCTGTAGAAAAAGAATTTACGAGGATCCTCTGAAAATCGCACCGCTGTGGCTCACAAAATCTGGAGATTCTCAACAAGTAATGGAATTTTGAACGTGGGGCTGCACAAGACGGCACAAACCGGAGCAGTTGTCGGTCGTGTTCAGGGCTATGGAAAATGGGACTGAATGCTGTCGCCAAAGATGGCGGCTAGGTTAAACCGTCAAAGTGTCTGGCTTTGCGACAAACTTATGTTTTGTTCCATCGCGCGTAGTTGAAAAATTATCTTTTCCCCTTGTTTTTACCAGCAAACCCAGCCTCGGTGAGCTAGAAAAGACGTAGCACACTATTAATCCCGGGATCTCGATCGGTGGTCAAGGGGAGGGGCTGTGACCGAGCTAGCAGTTACCTAGGTATGTTTCGCGGCTCTTAAGCCGGTCAAGGTGCCCCCCCCCCCGCGGAATCTTCCCTATATGCACCTGGAAACTCTACTAGAATCCATTCATGCCTAGATGCGGGATAAACCAGAGTGCCCGAAAGAAACTCCGTTTGGCCAACTGGCATAGAAGGTAAACAGTAGATAAACGCCGAAACACGTCCAATGTATTTATAAGAATCTTGTATTGCGAAATGGAAAAAACTAACAAACTTATTTTGAACATTGAAGCGAGGAATCACGACAACTTTTCTAGATCACCTGTTTCTGATAAGACTCCCTGCTGCAAGAACGGCAAGTAATTTGTGCAACCGAACGTTAGAACGAAGACATTGGATATCTGAATTTGGATCAGACTTAGAAAACTGATTTCTATGAAGGAAAAGAGAGAGAGAGAGAGAGAGAGAGAGAGAGAGAGAGAGAGAGAGAGAGAGAGAGATGGGGAGAGAGAGATGGAGAGAGAGAGAGAGAGATGGAGAGAGAGAGAGGAGAGAGAGAGAGAGAGAGAGATGGGGAGAGAGAGAGAGAGAGAGAGATGGAGAGAGAGAGAGAGAGAGAGAGAGAGAGGAGAATAAGAGAGAGAGAGAGAGAGATGGGAGAGGGAGAGGGGGAGAGAGAGAGAGAGGGGGAGCAGCGAGAGGCTATATAAGCTCGAGAGAGAGAGAGAGAGGAGAGAGATAGAGAGCGCGTAGCGAATATTTTTGTTAATTTTTGAGCAGCCGGACCGACGTGAGGCTCAGACCGTCGATCATTCTTTACTATTTTCAGTTCTGGTGCGATTTGGAAAAAAAAAAACAACTTACAAATGCTTTCTGTTGATGTGAAATTTGCTTTATTTATTCATTGTATATCAACGTAACTTCTATCATTGGTCTTATTACCTGCGATTTAGTAAGAAATGAAGCATTGTTTTATATTAAAATCTGATAACCATGCACGCGAGTAGTATGTTAGGTATGTTTCGTGTTACTTATGAAAATAAAGAAGGTTTTAGAGTTTTAAATTCTCATTTATTCTAAAAACTGAGAGAATCAGTAATGAAATTAGCTTCATCCACACATTTAATTTTGCCTATGGCAAGCGTGTAAATATAATAATAATAATAATAATAATAATAATAATAATAATAATAATAAGAATAAAATAATAAAATAATAACAACTTTAAATGCTCCCTTGTCGCACTCAACGGGATTGCTTTCTAATGGCAACAAGATATTCCCCACCAGTGCCAACAGAAATTGTTTTGCAGATAAATTTTCTCATCAGAACCGCTCTGATCGTGGGAAATGAAAAAGCGACCTTTAAGAATCACACATTTTAAACAATAAATTAAGATAAATATTGCGGTTAATGA
>JACATO010001554.1:0-85249 GCA_018389105.1 Nautilus pompilius
CTGGAGTTAAACCATTGCTGGACAGAGAGTAAATGACATATGTCTTTACAAAGAGGCCATCAGCAATATATTCAAGCGGTGTTCCTCGCCACCCAACCTCCCAAACGAGGAGGATTTGAAGCAGATGAGTAAGAACTACAAACTAATATTACTACAGCGACAATCACAAATATAATGGACCTGCTGCGCTCAGATCTTTCTGCAGTTATGGAAAACAAATTTGCGTCACCCTAGAAATAGCAGTAACAACATCTGTATCCCAAAATCTATGTTGATGTAACTTGGCCCTGTACCCGTGACCCCTTCTAATTGTCTGGTCCCTGATTGTCGTCATCCCTTATAAGGTCTTTTCGGAAATCCCGTGTTTGTAGATTTCAAACTGTCACCTTTAACAGTTTTGGTCGTTTTCCCATTCAGTCCGTGGAGGTAAACTACACAGCGGTACGCACGTCATCACCGTCAGTAACGTCAACAACGTCAGTAGCGTCATCACCGTCAACAACGTCATCAACGTCAACAGCGTCATCAACGTCAGTAACGTCATCACCGTCAACAACGTCAGCAACGTCAACAGCGTCAGCAACGTCATCAACGTCGGTGACGTCACATTGTTATTGTGTGAATTGGGCCGGTTTAATTCGACTTCATCAAGCAAAATTAGACAATTGTTGGACGGTGAAAAACGTCTGGCCGTACATGTACTAGTGGCTGACTCCTTCCCCCCCACATATATATTTTGCAAAAGTATCTAAAAATATGAAGTTGACGGGAAGCTTGTTGAAAGAATTTCAAAATATGAAATCAGTCATGTTTACCAGTCATACTTTTATAATGACTCAGATACCATTCATCTAATCACTGTGGATTTTCAAATGCATGGAAAACAGATATTGTCTTACCATGCTTTCACAACTTAACTAGCATCAGTTATTTTGTATTAATCAGATAAAACAAGGCAATTAGGTGTTACGTATCTGAGTACTTTATTTAGAGACACTAACACTTGAACCATTTTGTTTTTTTGCTGTTGCGATGCTGTTCGGTGATGCGTGGATATTTCGTTATGCTTCCATTTATTTGTGAGGACGTTTTTGAGTAATGTTTTAAATAGATGAATAATGTTGACCTCAATTTCTGAGAGAAACCTGCCATAGTATAATTACAAGAAAATCTGATAATGGCTGGCGTTAGTTACATTAGCAGGGTGACAGGACAGATTCGACGAGACCGTTGGCTCAGCAAATGTGTGGGTGTTGAAATTTTAGATCTATTTACACGCAGGTAGACTATTCAGAGCAACCTTAGAGACGGAGAGTTGACGGATAAACACCATAAAGACAGTAAACAATTTAATAAGCTCATCCAGAAAATCTTGGTGAACCAGGTTTTAAATTCTGACAAAATTGCGGAATAGAAAATAGAAGGCGATGACGGAAGGTCATCAAAGAATCTTTTGAAGAACGCTTTACTAATGAATGAATTGTCGCAATATAGATGGAGGATTCTAATATAGTGAGATACCTGTGCCTCGGCAATCTTTTTGTCTTTTAACCCTTTAAGATCTGGTAGGAAGAATACAAAAAAAATAAAATGACAAAGATGGCGGAGGTAAAATTCAAGAGAGAGACAAATCGTATGCGTTATCGGAAAAATAAAATAAACGTGAAATTAAAAAACAATGCTTTAAATAGATATAATTTTTATGGATTACTGGAGCTAAAGATAATTCTAAAAACTTTCAAAACGTAAAGTATTATCCAAATAAAGAAAAAAAAACGTTATATTATCTACTTAGATGTTAATAATCTTTATATGAGCTATGTGTCAACCTCCTTCTACTAATACTGTTAGATATAAAAAAATGAGATAATGTAGTGCACAGGACTAATCGACTTTAATCTTGAACATATATATGGCATTCTTCACAGAACTATTGTTAATTTTAACCCTTACCGCACGATGCACATCAAAAACAAAAATAAACAAAACAATTAATCACAAAGCAGTCATGCAATACCGTTACTACATACACAGTCATTGTATAATAATACGAAACAAATTAAATATTAATACTTAATTAATCAATGTGGTTTAGGAGTGCTGTATAAATATTGCAGTATTTAATAAGCATAGTCAATTAAACCACATTCCTCACAATATCTACTTAATGTGGCTCAGTCCTGGGTATTAAGCATTTCGACCTGCGGTATCTGGCACGAATGAGGTAACAGCGGATCTCTTCTCTGCTCCCAGATGCTGATCAGTCAGCTAAAAATCAAATCACCAAAGTTTTAAGAAATATTCACCATATATTCATAAGTGAAATGGAGATAATACACTGGGCCGCCTGTTCCTGATCTAGAGCATTATAAAGGTATAGCTATGAAAATGCCAGCAGGCTCACCAGTTGATGTGATGTATGAAGTAGAGTTAGAATATCCAAAAGAATTACATCGGAAGGCTGTCCATTAGCTGTAGAAAAATTTTATCAAAAAGAGAAGGCTTTCATCTTATCAAAGTGTGAAACGATACAAGAGAAAAAAATATGAACTACTAAAATCTATTGTTACAAAAATTATGATACAGATCCTGCAATAAAGACCAGGATTCATTTTGCCTTTTGATCATCAGGACTTTTCTGTGGGATCCAGTGCGCGCAAAACCATTTTGTACGCTCAGTTTATACCAGTAGCGCGCTGAAGATTATTGATTACCATCAGCAGAATGTACCACGTAATACAATTTCGAGATAAACAAAAAAATTATTGGTAACATGTTATTTGCAGAAAGTTGAGAATTAGTAATTAAACACAATTGTGACTTATGTTATTATTAACTTTGAACTATTTTGTTTTTACAGGTATGCAAGACTTTCTTCAGGACCTTGGAGTTCATATCGGACGAACAATTTTGGCGATATTTTTAAAAGGTAATATCTCGTGTAGAATTTTTCACGAAGAAATGTTTTTGCATGGCAGACTTGATTCAATCCAATGCATATTTACTATTAAAACGGAGAAGGTTTCGAAACGTAGGCCCTCTGATTATTTTTATTAACAGACTGGATGGAAATGCCCATATTAACCGTCGAGTGTCCCCGCTAATAATTGCATCCTCTCATCCCTATGCCATTAAGTGAGCAAGCAAGGAACCTTTCACTCGTAATCACCATAACCTTCAGAAAGAGGAATATAGAGAGACTACTGAACAATTCTGGTAGCATATCGATAGTAATGTAAAGGCGAATGATCGAGAACAATTTAATCTCAATAGACCACCGCTGATACGGCCCAAGCCTAGATTTCTAAAGCTCTACACGACGCAAGAAGTGTTCCTTCCAAATATAAAAACCACGTTTTAAACGCTTATTCTGTAAACATTACGGAAAACCTGCGCATCTGATAAAACTCTCGGTGCTAAAATTATTTGGGCTGGGATGTCAATATACATAATTTTTTTGGTAATTTTTTGAAAATTTGAACGTATTTTATTTTTTTTCCATAGGTACAAAATGCCGTGGCTGTTCCTGCCAAACAACGGAATGTGCTTCCGGAAGCGATGTCGAAGCAACAGAGACTGTTGTCGCCGATACAATATCTGCGACAAATGGGCAAAGGTTTGCTATGACTGTTGGTATGGCCATCCTTGCAGGAGCTCAGGAGACTGTTGTGAAAGATATCCAAACTGTAAAAGCTACTCGTATTCTAAAGCCTGCATCAACTAACACTGACACCGAAACACTGCTTTTACAAATATTCTTTACAATTTATTATAAGATTTAAATTGTATTTTTTGTTACACAATTTTTTAATTTACATTTTTGAAATTCTTTATAAAGGCTTATTCTGAATTATCAAAAAGTTTAATGTTTTTGCTAAAATCTCAAGCTACAAAAGTTCATTGCCATATTCATATCAAAATACCATTTCAGATACGTAATGTAAACAATAAAATGAGCAAATGCGCACAAAAAATATAGATGATATAAATTTTAAATAATTTTTATGATAAAATATGAAAAATTGTTGTAAGTTAGCTTTTTCCTTTCTGTGAAGATTACAAGAGTGAATACAAATGTATAAATGCATTCATCTTTATCCTTAATATTTAAATTAAATGAATGAAATAAAACAGTTTTAAAGGTTATTTAATTCTGTATCAAACCTACTTTAAATGTTTATTAATACAAGAGGCAGTTAAAAATGTATAAAAAATATGAAATGGTTTGTTACTCTAAAATGATGCCTGCCTGTAATATTTCCAAAAGAGTCGTTTACGTATGTCGGGTGATGTTTTAAAGGGTATAATAAAGAGTAAGTGAAAAACCAATGTAAAAACTGGTAATCATCATCAGGACTTTACCGGTCGAGCCACGTACACGCTACACACTTTGACAATAACTGCTAATTAGCCTACAGTGGCTTTTATTCTTAGTAGTTTTTAAGAGTTTTTTGATAAGTTGGTTCTTATGTTGTTCCTTTCCCCCGATAACACAAATATTTAGTTTACGGGAGCAAGTAGCCCTACGTCAGGGACCTACACAGCACAAGGGTACAGGATTGAAACCCAATCAATAATGGTTTTTGGGTTTTTCTTTGTTAAACTAAAATTACTTTTTCTGGTTTATGTTCTATCTGAAAGTGAACTAAAAATGTTTGTATATTTTGAAGATTAAACAGTAACGTTAACAATTTTTAATGCAAAATTTATGCTATAAGTTATCATTTAGGTGCCTAATTTTCCTATCCACTCAATCTAATGCATCATTTGATGATAATACTGTGATTGCCAAGACCTTTTGTAGATCTACATTTAAAGGAAATCGTCCCACTATTCCAAACAGGAATGACAAGTGCTGCTTGTTTTAATTTTGTTATTCATATTTTTTTCCATTTTCTGAATAATAAGAGTAATATCGATTTCTATTACGAAATCAGTTTCTACATCTGTAATATAATTCTGGTTCATATGTATATTACTTGTTTTACCAAAAAACCACTAGATTTTAAATATATGGCATTAGGTTTCTTTTACAACATCTGCCAGATGTTGGTTCAGCTAAATTTGTAATTTTTGAATGTTTAGGTTTATATTACCTGCAGTATTTTTTCATTAAAAATCTGTTAAACTATCATCAACATATTTTAGTTGTACCATTAGTATTAAATAGATTCCGTTATTTATAATTTGTTTCTAAACTTAAATCCATAAATAAATATGCAGTATCACTGCCATAACTTACATCATTATACATGTATTTAATTTATATCATTTTTCAGGAGTAAATCACATTCTTTAATTTTTACTGTATTGTTAAAAGCTTTTAACTTTGACAAAAAATTCTATATAAAAATATAGGCCTGATTTTTCATACAAATTTTAAATATTTTAAATATAATGAAAATGTTATTTTAAGCTTTGCATTTGCACTTGTTACCGAATGAGCCATTGTGCTTTCGTTTCTATCTTTTAATTTACCACTTCCATAAAACGTTGTATTTAATGCATCAGGAATAGCAACTCTGAATACAGTATTAAAAATCCGATTTTTATTTTATCACATGCTTTAAAATCATTTAAATTAATAAGTATTTCTGGAATATCATTTTATTTAAAATATATATATTTTTTGTACTATTATCTGCATATTTTTATTAACAACATCATTAGAATTAATAGGATTAAGTTTAAAATTATAAAACCATCTACATGTAAATCTATAGTAATTAGACTTGTATAATTTTGTTTTTAAAAGCTAAACTAGAAGGTACTAAAACCAAGCTTATTTCACTCGCTTAAAGGTTAAAAATAAATAGCAGCTTTGCTGATTCCTTAGGCGGCTTCAATACTTCTCTAGAAAACTTTGTTGATTATTTACAATGTTCAACCAATTCTTTAAACAATTTTTCTTTTTTTTACTTTATAATAGAACCATTAGGTGAAATTATATAATCTAAATTGAACTTAATTTTTAAATTCATTTACTATTCTTTTTCATTTTCACTTTTATTAATTCTTTGTTATCTTGGATTAAATATATATTTTTTAGTTTTATTCAATTTATTTTAGTAAGAAAAATAACATTAACTTGCCTGTCTGCATTATCTAGAAGTTCAGTTTCATGCATTAATGCTAATTTATTCATTTAATAAACTTAACGTAACTGTTTGAAAAATTTTAACTGTTTATAACTTTTTACTTTCTTTTGTACACTTTGGCAAAATAAGTAAAAATGTATTAAACATTACTGACAATAAACAACACTATTTATATTTTGAGTTTCAAATGTGGAAAAAATATTTTTTATTAAATTTTTTATAATTAAAAATATTAATTAGTGTTGGTAAATAATCAAAGAAGTAAACATTTTCATTAGGATTTCAAACTGAATTTAAATTTAAAATACAATCATATTTATTTTTAGCTTTACTAGGAAGAGTTTTATAAAAACACCTTTAAAATCGTTAAACATTTCGCTACAGTTTCCCCATGTCAAAGAAGTTAATGAACTTACCATATAGTAATTAAAGAATAGCGATAATTAACAGAACACTTTAAAACGATGAATTGCGTCCAAATATTAAACGTGTGGCAACAATTATGTTCTTTTAACATTTACAAACACCGCGAAAACAAATGTTACATATTTTTAGTATGTTTTATATCTTTAGCTGTGACAGGGACATTTAAAACCCACATAGACCTTTTCCGGCAGTTTTTTTGTCTACCAACGTAAGCCAAACTTCCGAAAAAACTTGAGCATATTGCACTAAAAAGTGGTAGTGCTTTTTCCCAGTATTCACTATAGTTAGAGTTATCACTTTATATCTATGCTTTTGAAATTTCACTCAAAACACTCCTGAAACTATAATTTTCCATTTGTTAAAAATATATATATGCGATAAATTTAAAAGTAAGGTTTAATCTATTACCACCTGATTGTAGATTTACAGATCTATTAGGGAAAACAACTGCAAATACGTGAGTAACTGCTGGACAATTTTGTTTAAAAGTACCCTAATGTTTTGCGTCAACTTTGCTATTATATTCTTTTTGATTGTTTACCTGTATCAAAAAAAAAATCAAAATATAGAGCTTCTGTACCAAAAGATGCAACTGAATTATCTGACATTATAGTTTATTCCACAAAAGGTATGCTTAAGACTATAATTTCTTTATAAATTTGACTACAGTTATTTCTTCCAAAATCTACATTTAGATCAAAAGCGGAATCTCGAACACCATTTACAAAACAGAAGTGTCGGTGATCGAAAAGTCATCAAATATCATGAAGGATTTGTTTCTTGCTTATTGTTTTCTTCAGTTTGGCACCCTCTGTTCCTGATGTAATATTTAACCTCCAATCAAAACCAGTACTTTGTGGGACTGTAGTTGAATCAAGTTGTCTGCTAGCATAACCAGTATTATAGGCTGTTCTGTTTTTAAGCATCCTAACAAGATTTAGTTTCTACGCATCAGACAAACGCTGGCTCCATCACATCAACGTTTCTTACTGAAAAACCATTAGCTCTAAGTGTGGCACCGATCTTTATTCTGGTGGAGTAGCAACTATAAAAGGATCGATAAATTATCAGGGTTTAATTCTCTGTCGATATAAAGACAAGTCCTAGCAGTAGCTGCTGCTGATGGTTTAGTATTTAAAACCAAACATGATTACGTAAAGTCAGTTTTTAGGAAAAACCTTTTTTTTTGTTGTTTTTTTTTTAGGTTCAAAGAAATTTTATTTAAATTTCGATTAACCTTAGTCACTCATTCGATTTATTTACCACCAAGAACATTCACTTTACTTGTCCCATAGCTCATAGGCAGGGCACCTCGAGAGGTGTGTCTAGGGCATTTTACAGCCGGGCAGAGCCAATCCCTCTCTCGGTGGAGAGCTAAGGCGAGTGCTAGCTTCCAGAGGAGGGCTATACAACCCTCGACGCCACGTGGGATCGAACCCGCGACACAAGGATCGTTGGGCGAATTCGCCACCCACTGCGCCACGACACAATCCACCAAGAACGTATTTAACCTGAATAAACAAGTGAAGAATTCCGTGTTTTATGGGAAAAATTTGTTGAAACCGAATTGGTAATTTCCGTTCAAATGTTCATGTGAAAAACAAGGAGATTTTTCGCGGCAATTGGAGGAAGACGGAGAAGTCAAACACTTTATGAAACCCGTAAGTGCTTGTAATAGAAAAAAAAAGTGGCATTCTGTGAAAACAGGGACATCACAGCAGCAAAACTGCCACCGCCTGCCGTTCGAGGAAAATGGCAGCAATCCCAACCATCCTTCTGCGCAGACGATATCTGCTAAATCAGGCAGGAAGACTTCTGTCATTGGAAATCACTTAAAAGTTCGAAGACAGCCCGCCCCACCCAGTCTTACAGAAAACTAACTGTGGAGAATAGACTTTCAACGAATCTTCTCTTAATATCCATTAAGCGAAAACCAAAGATTTCCTGAAATGGCCGGCATTTGAGCAAACTGGTTAGCAATACGTGGGAACCTAAGTAATTTGATACTTTTACTAATTTCGATTATTTTCTTTAACAAATAACCATAATTTTTTGTTGCCTGGCCAAAAAAATATTTTACTTTTGCGAGAAAAAACACACTATAGCAAAGTGTATTTCTAATATCCAACATCTCAGACTTGGAGTGGGTTTGCAGTCTTTATTGCCAGTTTTGCCCTTTGTTCTAATGCGACAATGAGTTAACTATTCTATAAAACATGTACGTTAAATAAGAGTCAAAATGGAGAAACGTTTTTTTGAAAGAAAAGGCTAGAAGCACCAATAAAAGCTGTAACCCAGAGAAACAATTCAGTCGTCCCTTCACAGTTCTTCAATGCCCTTAAAACCTGCAACCTACGTGGTTATAGGTACACAATCAATTAACGACCCCCCCCACTCACTATGCTGTCAAGGTGAGGAAATCGTTCCTTTAATTGCGGCCAAATCTGTGTTTCCCCATTTTGACAGTCGGGAAGCCATATGTAATACTTTTGGAAGAGAAAAATGATTTATAATCGTAACATAGTCGTGGTGTCCCAATAAATAAACTAGCAAGGGAGAGAGAGAGAGAGAGAGGAGAGAGATGGAGAGATGGAGAGAGAGAGAGAGATGAGAGATGGAGAGAGAGAGAGAGAGAGAGAGCGAGAGAGAGAGGGAGAGAGAGGAGAGAGAGAGAGAGATGGAGAGATGGTGAGTGAGAGAGAGGAAAGAGAACGTAATCTTAAGAGACATTCAAGTAAACTTTATTACGAGTTACATCAACCTTAATTTGAAGACGGCGACGGCGTTGAAATGGGCCTGTATTTACTGTAGTCAGGCGGCGTTCGCGTTGCTGGTGAACGATGAATCTTCCATCGATACATTCTAGATGATGGTGTGCCTGAAAAATCTGAAAAGAAACCACATCATGTCGATTATATTTAAAAATGTCGCGGATTATACTGTTGCGCTAATGTTAGGCCTAATACCACATTTTTATCTCTGAAGAGACTACAAGATCTAAGCCCTGTCCACGATATCAGTGGCACTGTTTGCTCCACAAGAACTGTTTCTGATGACGTACTGTCTGTGGAACCTATTCTCTATGGGCACCACAACAGATCCGTACTACACAAAGGAAGACCTACATAAATATACGATATTTCTATTATTTTCTTTTTAAAATTAAAAAAAAACAAACTCAATATAAATAGTATACAGACGCTTGCTATACTCGAACGCTATAAATTTTCTATATGTATAATAATTTTTAAAACCATTTGTATTATTTGGTAGAAGCACCTGTTTTATCAGGTAGAGCTTTTAGACTTCCAGTCATGGAATCCGTTAGATTATCAATAGTGATATGGAGAAGATACTTTCTCCTGGGTGCTCAGTGAGATTTAGCCGTGGCGTCAAGAGACATAGTAATACTCAGTCTTTGAAGCTTTAGGGCTCTGGATGCCCGCATGATATGATAATTGCAATTGAGCATCCATTTATTCAAATTCAAGTAGAAGGTTAATCCAAAGGTGGATATAGAACCGGAAAAATTTAGGTTTTATCAAAATCAAAAAGTCTGTTTCACCCTCGAATTAAATATGCCCGCCCATACAGTGGCTGAAAGTGCCCAGCTGGCTGCAAACTTCCCTACATTTCCAGACCTAGGAGCATCCAAAATATGTAAATATTGGACTCTGTAACGATTATGGACCGCCAATAATGGAGTCACGCCGCGATCGGCGCCATGTTGGTCCCTTCATGTAGATGTATGGTAGGATAAACCCCCCCAAAACTCAACCCAAACCGTGTTTATTCACAGGCACCAAGGAGCCATTGCGCAGTACGTCAACTCAAAACAACCCATACAGTGGCAGGACGTCCGCACCATCAGCATGTAGGGGTCACATATATCTCCCCCCCTAAATAGAGGGATAATCTGAAGCACGAACAGCGAATGACCGGAGTCGAATCGGCCAATTGACTTAACTCGGGTAAACGAGGAAATATTACAGCTACCACGTGGTTTCAGCATTACGCTTGATAAGAAAATGTCTGCTTGTCCCGGTGGCTGACGGGAATATTTGTTCTTCACTGAAATTATTACCCTGCAAATTTATTAAATACCATTTTTTACACAAAATTCTAATTTGCCCCCTTTCCTTTTTTTGAGATCGTTTTAATAACTTTCTACTCATGATCAGTGAGTTATCGACCTCACAATCTCTTTCCGCGGGTTGGTCGGTGAATAGCACGTCACATCCGGCGAAAGACTCCACCATATTTCCTGGAACCTACTAATCTGATGTTACAAGTATATGAATTAATCTTGTAGGTTTGGGACAACACCTAGAAAAAAAAAAGTAGTGACTACTTATCTCTGAGTAATTTCCAATCGGTTTTATTGTCGCTATTTTCTAATGTTTTCTTTAAAATAATACATCGTTATTAAATGTGTACTATATATTTAGGAATATCGTGCGAGAGTGATGGATATTATTGGAATGTACAAAAGAAGTAGAAACACTTTACTTGGATGATTTACAGAATTGGAAATAATTATAGAAACGGGGGAAAACTTGGTATAAAATGTAAATAACATTTGATAGAATCGAATCAGCTGTGTAAAAATGAAATGCTTCATAGTACGTACATTCATGTATTAATATACTACACCGTGACTGGTTGTCACGTGTCTACTTTATTGCATAACTTGGATTGATATAATCAAGCAAACTTATCAATCAACAGATCTATCACAAATTTGAGCATAATTGTAAAGCTATTAAATTTAAAGCTGTAAAATTTAGTCTATCAAAATCTGTCTTAAGCAATAATTTTCTTAAAATTTATACTTACCCTAATAACTTTTAGCGGAAAAGCTGACTTAAAAGAAAAATAGGTGTTAAATTCTGTTAAAATACGGATTCGTTAACAGATATTAAAACTAACCTTTCTTCACAACGAGGAAATATGAACAACAGTATGGCCTTATTCTATTATAATACTTTTGCGGTTAGGCTGTGGATTTGAAGGAAAATTTAACATCCTAAAAGTGTATCGATAATATTTAGCGCCCGATACCATGGCGACGAGAACCGTTCAAGTAGGATGATGTCTGCTTCCAAACAGCGAGGGTAACAAAGCATTCTAAAGGGAGAACAACAGCAGCGTCTAGGTTTTCTGACTTCAACTTTGTGACGCAATTCACCACCAATCCACGAGCTTCCATAGACCGTGGCATTGTGTTGCTGGAAACCTTAATCAGAAAAACACAGACAGCAAACCTTGAACTCGTTGATGCCCAGGTAATCTCCAAACAGCAGATTGTTTCGTTTTTACCGCTTTTAAGAATTTGAAAACACTTACCTTCCACGAAGACACTCGATTAACCGTTCATCTTGGTATTTTGGCCTTTTGTTCTTCTTCTCTCACTGGATATTTAGTTGACCATGCTCCAAATTTCTTCATAATGCAAAATAGAAATTATTTGAATAAAGATTAAGTAAAACAATATACCTCAAGTTTTACCGTCACATGTAGAGTAGCAAGATGGCTACTTACAGCACGTTTCGATATACGCTGACTGGCCACCTTGTAATGACCAATGTACCTTTCAGACTTAGGCCTGATCTGAGCTTCAGATGCAAATTAGCTTGAACACATGACGCAACAGATGATCCTTGCAGGACAAGCACGTTTGCAGTCAATCTAACAGATATGGGGAAATGCAAAGATATTAGAGCGATCGAAAGAGGCATCATAGTGGGTGCACCTTTGGCAGGTGAGTGACCAAGACAGTTTCATTGGTAGGATACTCTAAGACATCGGTCACCAGAGTTTATCAGTAATAGAGAAAGGAGAAGAAAATATCTGCTGCGAGAGAGAATTATGGTGGCAAATGCGGAGTGACAGAAAGAGGGGAAAAGCAGGCAGACAGGATAGTGAAGTCTAACCGTCATCAATCAATACACCAACTGACGGAGACAATAAACGCAGAGAAATCCACATCCATCTCCAGCTGTAGCTTGCGAAGAACGTTGAAACGAATAGACTATGGCGGTAGGAAACCATAGCGTAAGCCACTGATTACAGTTACCGACATGAAAAGACGTCTCGTGTGGTGTAAGAATCGCAGACGTTGGAACGAGGAGGACTGGCGAAAAGTGATGTTGTCCGACGAGCTCGCGCTTCATCCTTTTTTTGAACAGATGGGAGAGGACAAATTTGGAGAAAGTTATGTGAATCACTTTACTCCACTTGTGTGGTCCCAACTGTCCAAGTATCTAATGGTCTGGACGCCACGGTTCCTTTAAAAGAAGGAAGAATGAATGCCAAAGCTTACCTCAGCATCATTTCCGATCATGTGCATCCTGTACCCTGATGGACACGGCTACTACCAAAATCCAAAACAACAATGCCCCCATCCACTATCCCATCATTGCCACGTTCACGACCTGAGAAACATGGCAGAGATTTCGGGCACCTCCCCCGGCCAACACAATTTCTCTGATGCCAATCTAATTGAGCAGCTGTGAGATGAACTTTGAAAACCGCATTCGCCACTAGGAACCCTTCGCCTGTCACGTCCCAGTCATGCGTGTAATATTAATGTCCGAATGAAAAATTATCCCTCAGATCACTTTCAAGCACCTCGTTGATTCTATGCCACATCTCGTTATGGCTGCTATTCAGCCATTTTTAATTATAGATCCTAGTAAAGTAGCCAGTCACCGCGCGTGTAGATGATCGAGGAATAGGTGCGCGTGCGGTACGCTTTTACTATAGATAAAGGACTTAGAGAGCTTTCCGCAATGCGTAGTATTAAACGAAGTATATACGTCATAACGGATTTATGGTGGTGTGCGACAGGGGTCGGTTTTGAGTCCAGTGTTGTTCTGATTGATAAAAATCACGTTCGTAGTGTAGTAGACGTCAATAAAGTAAATGCAGTGTTAACGCTGAAAAGGATAGAAACAATTATCTGGTAAATTAAAAAAAAAAATGTATTAGATTGTTCACTAAATTTAAAAATAAAATTAATGATATAAATTGAAAAAAAAACAAAACAAACGAGATACAAACAAGAAGCAGAGATAATTATAATCTTTATTAAATGGGTGACACTAGACCGAAAGAAATGTTTCAAAAAATAATCTTGAGGAAATTGTTAACCAAAGCAGTGCACATCAGCTTCAAGGGAAGCAAACAAAACGCTAGGAGTAAGTAACCGAAGTATCAAACACAAACGAAAAGAAGTTACAGTTCGGCTGGAAGAAGAGATGAAGACAAGAATAGCGACGATAAAGATTGCGATCACGTGTATGCGGAAACTACTTAGCAACAAGAAAATATCGATTGGGGCACGGGTAAGGACGGATCGGCGCTTCTTCACGGCCGGGAAACATGAACGACTAGCAAAGAGGTGGATGAATGGCTGGTTAGTACAGAAACGTGGACTGTAAGAAGAATGCATAAAATCAGCCGGAGTTGAGAGAATGGTAAATGACAGAGTATTAGACGAATTTATGTATTACTGTTAAGGTTGGGATGAAGAAAGATGGAGATCCAAGACTGTCAGCTTCCGGATCGGGGATGACACGACGAAGATGTTGATGTGTAGATGCTTGTTTCGCCCACAACCCGAACATGTTGAGCAAGCCTAGTCGTTATTTAAGAACCGATATTGATTTACCAGGGAAGCTTCAGAGCTGATTCTCTACGTTGGGAATACGGTAAATGATTAAAGCCATTAAAACTATCATCAAGTTTAAATTGTGAACGTTTAAAGAAGGGACTAACAAATTCGAAAATAATTAAGGGGTTTGAAATGTGGGAAGAAACATGTTTGCAGCAATCTACAGTTACAGATTAGCTAAGATTCCGTCTCGATTAGATATAGGGAAATCATTTTAGTAACAAGAATTATTAAGAAGCAGAATAGGTTACCGGCGACGGTGGTGTGATCGAACTGATGGCCATCTCCGCTACCTGGGACCTCTGGGTGAGTCATGAAAACTTTCTGCCGTCTCGTAACTACTATAATACACATCAGACGAAAAACCATGTAACAGAATAATAAAAGCACCTCGCACAATTTAGGTTGAAGTCATCTTTAAGCAAAAATCAGTTTTAAGCTTTAACCGACTTTTACTTATTTCGGAATTGAAATACTTATAAAAGTCTACGCGAAAGAAGCTAAAAAAGGGGGACAACACCATTTTATCTTTTGAGTGATAGGAGAACTCGTTGATCGCAGCGATTTTCTTGGAGTCACGTGATTTACCCGTCACCAGATGTAAGAAGCTGTCCAGAAATTCGATCAGTCACGACGACAAATCATATTACGGGAAAACTAGTTCAGCCGGGCGGCTGCTGGTGCACGACAGCTCACTGGATTGCCTGGAGCTAAAACATTGATGATTACTTGTGCAAGAAAGCGTAAACGGGAATTTGCGGTAAACCTAAAGAATTACACCCGTTCCAGGTCAGTGCGTTTCCCGCAAAGCCATCCCATTAATTCCATTGGTTGCGTTGCCATAAACTGGTTCTATGACTGCAGGTTACAACTGGAGGACGAAACACGACATCTGTGTGATTGGTTTCAGAGAACTGTTCCCGTATTTTTCTTTGGTTGGTTCCTGTTTTAATTCTCTTGATTGAGAAAGAAAGAAGAAAAAAAAAACACAAACTCTGCTGATTCTAAATTAAAAGCCAATAAATTAATAGAGGCAGAAAAGCCAGTGTATCGGACAAAAACCGAGAACCGTTCTGTAAAGTAGCTCGAGCGCACGGACGGACATTGAGCAACCGCCCTGTTACTGTACAAATAACATCGAGAAACCTTCTATGACCGAGAAGATTCCATCTCGGTTTGATCAGAAGGTTTTACTTACCTCTGGCGGGAACTTCTGAGTTAAAGAAAGTTGCTTTGAACGTAAAATTTGTCCACACATCTGAAAAAAAAAAGAAATATTGTGGAAAACGATGAGGATATAGAGACACGAAAATGACGCAGACATGTCTCATAAAGAGGTTCAGGGTTATCTTCCTATTTTTCGCCCATATATATTCAAACATTTTAAAAACCGCAACATCTAATTAGGTTGGCTAAGCACCGGCGATAGGCAAAAAGATGGGCAGAAATAGAGTTTAGACATTATCCGTCATCCATGACAAGTGTTGGCGTGATAGTCCCGTCGAGCCAGGGTAACATCATTGTACCAACTCCAGTACTTCGTTTCGTCCGATGTCAGACTTCCGATCGCGTTCATTGAATGCCCATAGATACATCTCTTGTTTCTGCAGCCACTGACACTCTCTAAGTAGCTGTTAAATATCGATTATATACAGCTGCGGCAAACATTATAAGCGGATTTCATGATTCGATAGACGATGTATTATTGCAAAATGAGCCACTTTCCTGACGACCAAATCATTAAATACATTCTGGTATGTGCTGGGATACCCGAAAATTACTGACCACGACCCGACAGCGAGAGGGCATCGAGCTGATAGGCTTGTTGCAATAGTCTGCTGTAATTTTACCCCATAATTCTTCGATATTTCCATACAACCAGCTCAATTTCGCCGGCTTCTAGCCTTGATTTAGCAAGCGATCATTCCCAAACACAAACAATCACCAGGTGGCACTTTCCACATCTCGTGACGTCATCAAATCTCGCCGAATACGCGTAAAACGCTGCCTGCTAGCGAATATATAATCTTATTAGCATTATTACTTCTTCTGAAAGGTTTGTTGCGATTTTAGGTGTTGAGCGCATTTAAGAGAAGAAACAGTGCACGATCATAATTTTTTTTTTGTGAATTAAAGTGTGAAAATACAAACAACAGATTGGTGGCACTTTACAGCGTCGTTTGGTGCACGATTTTGGTACTGGGACGACGGACGTTTACAGACACCTGACCGTAATTGAAACTACGTTCTGTTATATAAAATATATTAAGGGATAAACTGCGATGCTGCTTTATTATTATTATTTTTTTTTTTTTTTTACAATAAACGGTATCCACGTCGTAGCGCCAATTTTCCCTTTATGTTACTTTTATTAGCGAAAATGTTCACCTAAGTTAGGGAGTATCTACCTGGCTCCACTGACTACAGTAGATTTAAATTTTATTAAGCTATACAAACTAATCCTAAGGATAACATTTTGTTTTAGAAAACTGCAAAGAAGGATGTGACAGTAACAGAATTCAAGGCGGGTTGTACTAAGTCTTATCTTTTCGATATTTAAATTCCATTTTATGCCACATGAAATTGCTCTATGTATCAGGTCCTTACAAACGTTTTGTGGGTTTTTATGTTATGTTAAATTTGGGTTCATTTTTTGCCTGTTTGTGAAGGTGTATGTAGATAAGTTACATATCTTTTTGTAGCCTGTGCTTTGGCAGACATTATGCAAAACCTACCTTTTTAGAAACCATAAAATGGATATTTGTTTCAAGGTTCTGAGTGAAGCATGGATAGAAAGGTTTTTCATGCCATCTTTCTTCAGAGTTCAAACCAGGCCACAGAGCGAGAGAGTCAACTAGTAACATTAAGCAACCATGTGGCGAGGACACAGCAAACGAACACACAATACAATGATGGTTTGCATTGTTTCGGTCATATGTGAGCCTTGAAGATAAGGAACGTAGCGGACATCCTTCCTGCTGTGATGACGACCGTCTGTGAGCCTCAGTTGAAGCCAATCCAAGAAAGACAGAGTGAGAAATTGCTGGAGAGCTTGACATAAACACCGCAACTGTTTCCCGGCGTCTTGACACAATCCGCCAGGTTTAAAAGGCTCAATAAGTGGGTGCCTCACGAGTTGAATGAACAACAACAAAATCGTCGATTGTAAATCTGCTATTCGCTTGTCGTAAGAAACAAAAACGACCCATTTCTTGACCGAATCATTACGTGTGATGAAAAATGGATCCTTTACGACAATCGCAAACGATCATCACAGTGGTTCGAAAGAGACAAGGGGCCTAACCACATTCCAAAACCAAGCCTCCACCCAAAGAAGGTCATGGTCACTGCCTGGTGGACTGCAACTGTGTCATGGTGTCATCCACTATAACTTCTTGCAACCTGACGAAACCATCACAGCTGAAAGGTACTGTTGTGAATTAAACGTTGTTCATCAGAAACTTTCCCAACGACAGCCGGCATTGGTGAATCGAAGAGGCCCAATCCTGCTCCACAAAAATTCTCGTCCTCATGTTGCAAAAGTGATTCCTCAGAAACTGAACATGTTGGAGTACGAAGTTCTCCCTCACCCAGCCTATTCACCAGACCTTTCTCCCATAGACTTCCACCTTTTCAAACACCTTGACAACTTCCTCTGTATGAAATCCTTCACCATCCAAGCAGCAATTGAAACTGCCTTCCAACAGTTTATCGACTCCAGAATCCACATTTTTTTCAAAATGGTATAAATGCGCTTGTAACTCGTTGGCAGAAGTGTGTTGACTGTAATGGAACTGACTTTGATTGATAAACTTCACATTCAGCAATGATATGAAGTCTCATTGTTGCGGTAAAAAAACTGACAAACCTTTGTAACAACCTAATATATATTAGATGTACGTATAACAAGTTTATGGAATTTAACTAATTCTCAATAGGCGTGTACTTACTGAATTTTCCCGTTTATAAGGCCCATACAACCTGGAAGTACAGTGATTACTCTTCCTATTTCCTTCGCCGAGAAGAACTCTCACCATAGGACATAAATCATCTGGGCAAGTCAGTTTATCGCTGGCTGATCTTCTCCTGTGACCAACTAATTTGATAAAAGTATTCTGCAATATAAAACAATTCCTGCCAGTTGCAAGCAGTTATTTCTTAAAGTTTTTTTAGAAAAGAAAGTAAATTTTAATTTGATTGTCTTAGTTTAAAAGGAAATTGTTATATTCCTTTTATGCGACATTGTTTAGTTTGCTAAAATATCCAACAAACTAAGCAATTTCTATTCAGGTGCCCGTACTATTGGCAAAACGTTTCTCTGTATAAAAAACGTTGAAATATATACATTTTTTTCAGGAAGCTTCAAAAGTGTTTAAAAATATCCGCATATGTGATGCTTTTTAAATTGTAACAGAACATTAAAAAAAATATTTTCCGTATTATTCAGAAATTGAAGAGGTGTTGTGTAGTTGACTTTACAATAAAATTTGGATTTTAAGTAAATCATGCTACGTTAGTGATAAAAAATTTTAAAAAGTAATAATTGTCTGCAGTGAACACAATTTAATTGTTAAAAATGCCTAACTTTATGTGGCGTCACCTTTGGTGAAATCACACCCAGTCTTTTATGTCACAAGTGACGTCACTGCTTACAGAATGTTGTTAGATAACTTACGCAGCCATGAGATCAGATCAAATGATTTTTAATTTTATTAATATAAAAGTCAACGTTACACGAGATTTAAATAAGTGGTGCAAAATGAAGAGCAGTCCTCGTGTCACCTCGCATTGACGGTTGCCAAATTTCACTAACAAAGAAATTATTTAGGTTAAATATTTTCAAGTAATTCTAAAAAATTATTTAAATGAAGAAATATTGTTAAATGATACACAGTCTATTGCAAATTAATTTAAACACCCCATTTTTAATATATGCCTTCTTTTTTACCCCATAAGCTTGAATGACGCCAATGTATCATATTATGGTGCTATTGCATCATTTCCCCCAACCATTGTATCGACCCTTCTGATATTACGCCATACATTAGTTTATCTCCGAGCTCCTGACTTTCAGCAACTCTTCAATCTTCTTTTGAAACTGTGCTAACTTGGTACTTTTGAATATGAATATAACACCAAGAAAAGGAAGCAAACTTGTAACACGTTAATTTCTTAGACAGCCAAGGAAGTGTAGCAGAAAGTATTCCTTTATATATAATTTTAACTGAACATTCTCCAAACCTTCGACTTAATTTTTGTTAAATCGACTTTCCGCCAACGGATATTAGCAGATCTATTCTTTTACGGAAGAAGCGCGATAACCGCTGGAGTAAAAGATCGTTCTTTGTAATTTTTGACAACGCTCTTTGAAGTATCTCTGGCAGACTCTTCGGCAAGTGCTTCTCTGGACCATAAATTTTGTTCACTATCTCTTCAGCATAATCCTTGATGATAGTTCCAAGATTTTTCGTAGAATGCAGGTCGGGGGAGTTAACCTTTTTTGGAAGTAAATCTAATTTATGCTCGTCCAATATCTGGTGAGTGTCCTTATCTATGACGTTTTGGCTGTTGATTAAAAAAAAAAATATATATATATATATATATTTATTTCCGGTTATCTGTCAGTTTTTCCTTCCCGTGGTCCGGAGTTGTTTTTCCAATGACCTTGGCCAGTCTTCTTTCCACTACCGTTTGACAGTTTCCTGAGAAGTGTCCGACGTGCCACTAATCCAAATGCTATACTCGTATTGTGAATCACTTCGGAAAACACATGCAAATCGATGCCAAAGAAAAGCTTCAGAAACAATGGAAGCTTTCTTTTAGCTGCATACCACAGTAAAACGAACCGTTAGCTACTCTTTTTTTTTCTGAATAGGTTGATACTTGGACTGGCGTTGGAGCGCGAATTAGAAACGGTACGGTCAGGCTCTGGGTTGTAGCATTGGTGGTACACCAACTACTGAAATTAAAAAAAAAAAAATCGTCCCTAAAACTGAGACATCGAAAAATTCTTTCGAAAATGAACATTTTTTTGTGTGCATCAACCTTAATGGCGAACGCATGCTGGCGTAGGCTAAAGAATACGAGTTGCAGGTGAGAAAAAGTAAGAGGGAGAAAGTGTTTTCTGACAAAAGTCATTTTGAAGTGCAAGGTCAATGGTGCCAGTAGGGAAATACTCTCTGCTACTCGCTCACACCCAGGTAAGATGTTTTGAGGGTACCCTTTTCCCATGGAACAAGTTTGCTCATTTTGGAGGAAGGCATGATGATCAAGCAAGAAGTACATCCACTTCTTGGAGAGAAGAGTGGTTCCTCAATTGGTTACACTCAACCCAGATGGTAGTGGAGTGTTCGGCGGGGTCTTGCGCCCTGCCCCACCCCCCACAAGAACTGTTAAAGGGTTTCTTCAGACACTCGCTTAATCTCAATCCGATAGAGAATCAGTGAGAAGTCTGAAAAGAGAGGCTGACAGAAATTAGATTGTACTACAAAGAGAAAAAGTTTAGCTACCAAACAAATTTAGTTTCAGGAATCAGAAAATAAAAGGTGTATGTGAAAACTTGATAGATTTCGTGTCAAAAAGGGTTCTGAACTTACTAAGGCAAAAGGTAGACATATTTTCTACTAAATATTGTACGGCTGTAAGTATAATTGGATAAATATCATGTCAACAAAATAAATTCGAATGCGTTCACATTAATTTGTCCATGATTATATATACATACAGGGTGTCCAAAAGTGATGCATGTATACAATTTTCTATAACCTAGTAAAGAAAGACATATTGGTAAATATAACTTTCTTTATACACCAGACGCTTCAAACATGATACATCACATAGAATAGGCAGAAATTTATGTTGTAGCATCAAAAATTCTCTGTTGGGGTTCGTGGATGGCAGCTGCTTTTGTGATGTACACCTTGTGCTTCAACACACCTCACAGGGAAAACCCCCAACTGGTCTGCGTTGTCCCATCCATCTTCCCGGCAAAGCGTCCGGCCAAAAATGACCGTATATTTTGATGAAGATGAGGGGAAGTACCATCTTGCCAATAAAGCGTCTTGTAATTGCCACACATGGTCTCATTGCTGGGTATAATACCACTTAGGTCACTTGGCACACTGTCAGTGAAACGGAATGGCCCAATAGGACAGCGGTAAGAGACAGCTACCCACTGCGTAACACCTGGGAGGTTTAACTCTTTCTCGACGTGAAGTTAGCAGCTCAGAGCTCACAGTCGTCTCTCCTTACAGTTCTGTCCGACTTAAAACCTGTCTCGTCTGACGAAGGTTGGATTTTGATGCACACAACAAACTCGTGGAGTTGAAGCCTCTGGTCTGGGTCAGCTTAATTCAATGCCTGGAACTGTTCCGGAACATAGTTTCGAATTTCCATCGTTAAAACCCCAATGGACACCAGACTTATGGTACCAGAATGACGAGAACATCGTCGTGTGGTATTTCGCGACGAGCGCTCCAGTTCGGGCAACACAGCCGCAACAATCTCTCCACCCCACGCAGGGCGTAGCCCCCTAGAGCGCCCTTTGCGCCCTTCGCGCCTTTTGTACAATTCTTTGGCCTCGATTTTATTCTTCAGTCGTGCAATCGTAAAGCGGATTGCCGCTGGCGGTTTATCCTCGTAAACATTTTCGAATCTTTATTATCTGATCTTAACGACTTCTCTGTTTAATAGCTGCATTGTCTTGGTGAGGAGGTCTGTGTTATTTTTACGCAAAAGTTCCACAGTAATGATCGTGGGCTAATTATTGGTAGACTCAGGTGGAGCTAAAGATGTTTGTTCCTCAAGAAAGCCATATCGTTTACATTCTGCAAAGCTGCTTCCCATGCCATTGGCTTTCTTCCTGTGGTCGAACCCTGCCCTGACTTCGGATCTAGGACTATTCGCCGCCAGGGGTATTATGCGTGGTACCTTTAATGTGCCGGTGTCTAGCGATGCTTCTGGAATCACTTAAAATAGCGGGAAAATATTTGAATTGAAAGAAATTAAATTAAATTCAAAGTGACAAAATTTATTTTATATTAAATTTACATTTGTAAAAACTTTAGTCAGTGCAATAATATAATACTTTAAGTCACAATTGCTACTCCATACCGTAACTGTTTGCTAATCCTCGAAGATGCTAGTAATTTTTGAATATCCGCTTCTCTGCATCACGATGTTTTCCAATTCCTGTGGTGGGCTCTGACCGGCCACTGGATCGCTGCTCGTATATAATATCGTACCCGGCGAAAAATGAAAAAAAATTCAAATTCCAACCAATCGAAATTTCCGCCTATAATGGGTGTTAACGCCCCAAAATCTGTGACTTCCCATTGTAAAAGATACTTGTAAACGGATAAGTTTATTGCTTCCTTATGCTACTCACATTAATTTACTCCCCATTTTCGATTGTCTCTCGCTCTAAGTCCACACGCTGTCACATCCTATTCAGACAAAATGACGGCGAATTGTCCCACCAACCCCCTTGACTGTCAAGGTATATGGACATTCTATAGCAGGGTATCATCAGCCTTGGTGACCAAGCAAGTCACCTGCATCCTGTTGGAAGCTCATGAGTAGCGGTCCAGGTGCAAGCTAATCAACAATTACCTGCAGAACCTCCACGATATATACCAGACATCCAAACTGGAATCCTTCATATTCAGATGTGGAAGGACACCGGAGAGCCCAGAGGATACCCACATGGACGGCCGGTGGAGAAGAGCGAGACGAAACCATGGCCAAACGGAGCAAGGCTCGACCGGGATTCGAACCTGGGCCATTATTGGCTTTGTAATTGATTAGTAGGTTAGTTCATTCTGTTTGATTTCTTTTGTTGTATTTTAAAATAAACTATTTGTATTACGAGGCAAAATTGTAGAATGATCTATTTATCTCTTATCTAAGGTTTGTTGAAGTTAAACAGCTTACTTAATTTCTTAGTCACATCCCTAAAATTGTTTGTATAAATAATCTTTAAAAAGTAGCAGCAGTGCAACATCTTCTCTGAGAGAGAGAAATTAGCAAATATAAATAAAGTAAATTAAATAGTGTTAATAAGGTGTGAATAAATGTCAACATTTGATTTCATGTTTTTATTAATATTTGAATTACTATCAGTTTCAATTTATGATATTTAGTTTAATTTTTTTTAAGAAAAACTATAAATATAATTTTGCGGGAAAGAACAACAGAAACAAACCCTAGTTGAGCATCCCAAAAGTAAAACGTTCCCGCTCGACGGTCGAGTTCTTCAAGGGAGCTGACTTCTTTCCATTGGTTTTTGGACTGTGGATGATCAGATGACAGACTAAATGTCGCTTTTCTCGGTAAACATAACCCAAAGCGTATGGTGTTAACACTGAAAAAAAGAAAGAACGTGAACAATTACAGCAAATCCACAGTTCCTGACGAAATGAACCATCACTAAATTATAATGAATGATGACGTCAGTTCGTTTTCATATAATAACTCATTCTTATGTCATTTAATATGCCCAAATGTGAATACACCTTCCGTGTATTTTGTGGTTATTTGGTATCAATGATAATAACGTGACGTCACTGACGTTGTTGACGTTACTGACGTGATGACGTTGTTGACGTTACTGGCGGTGTTGACGTTACTGGCGTTGATGACGTGCATACCGCTGTGTAGTTTACCTCCACGGACTGAATGGGAAAACGACCAAAACTGTGAAAGGCGACAGTTTGAAATCTACAAACACGGGATTTCCGAAAAGACCTTATAAGGGGTGACGACAATCGGGACCAGACAATTAGAAGGGGTCACGGGTACAGGGCCAAGCTACATCAGCATAGATTTGGGGATATAGATGTTGTTACTGTTATTTCTGAGGTGGTGTAGAACGTTTGGCCGCCATGGCTGTAGGCAACTGCACGTAAACCTACGAACTGTTGTGAAGATAAACAAACTGTGCAAAAATAAAAAAAAAATTCAGTGATCTGACCCGCATAAAGTTCCCAGGTTACTCGGCCTGAAAGCAGCACATGGTGACCGATTATCTCACTTGTCGGAGGAAATCGTCGTTTGTGTGCCACAGAAGTGAGAATTTGTTGGGACGGTTAATTAACATCAGACTCAGAAAACAAGCAGTCATTAAGAGGCTTGCGGCGAGAGATGATACACAGAGAAAGACTGACACGTATGAAACCATTGCTAACCCAAGAACAAAAGCGTTTGATGTCTCGACTGGACTAGGCGTCATATCATCCTCACAGAAGAACCCCCACTACTCACTTTAGTATGTAGATAGCTAAATAAGTGTAAAACACGTGAAGAAGGATACCTGCCTTGATGACTGTATAAAAGAAACTGTGGCTGAGAACCGGAGTAGGGTAGAATACACTACAACGGTAGAGCGGAGATGTTGATGCTGGATGAAAATGTCATACAAAGAACTCGCCGGGTTAGTTGTAAACCACTTCCTGTTCCAGGATGACAGCGCCTATTCACATTCGCACGGGGCCACTAACAAAGAGCAGTTTCTCAACTGTGATGGTGTGACAAGACTACTGTGGTCAGGAAGGAGCTCAGATAGGAGGAGCTCCATCAAGCATGTTTGGGGGCAGGCTCGATTCGACTGTGCTTTTGTTTCTGCCGCGTGGTTAACTACCGAAGGGCACATCATTAACAGTGAGCTCTAGTTTAGATCTGAGAGATTATGTCGAGACAAGAAGTGAACAATCTCACCGAGGCTATTCCAGGAAGGATAACCGCTCCTGTTGCTGCTCGTAGGTAGGCTATGCGATATTATCTGACATTGCAATGACGGCGAGGACTGCGTTCTACAAGATAGACGTCATTTTATAAATGGGACCCAATCAGGGTTAAATACTTTCTGATGGTAAAGTGACTGAACAAATAATTAAGTAATAAAAAGTAGGTAATCATCATAGTACAAAACAGTTAATGCAATTAACTTTATCACCAAATCAAAAGAAATGCGCAAATATTTCCCGAAACTTATTTAGGTTGAAAATGGATATGTAAATTAAAGGAATTTTAAAAAGTATTAATAATTCAGTGCTCTTTCTGAAAGTTGATTCCAGAATTAATTGATGCTCCAAAAACAAAAAAAAACTACTCAACTAAAAAGAAAAGTTGATCTTAAAGTTACATTTTGTTTAGTATGTTAAGTTTATTTGAAAATAAGCAAAAAACAAACGGTCTAATGGAGTACCAGCCAGTATGGAGGCTCTTCCTCCACATCTAGTCGAAGTCGGAAGTGCCGGACCTCCCTCGCGGCGCAGACTCGATAACCGCGGCACTACCGGAGTTATCTCCACTTTAATGAAGCAATGATAGCGCAGTGGGAGATACAAAAGACATTACGCTAAACTTTAGGTAAAAGTGTCATGTCAAATGTTTGTGTGATGCGAGATAAGATTTTGTTGAAAAAACAGAAGCAAAAACTGATTCTGCACTTTGCACAATTCCCGCCAGTGAACTGGTGCTGGTGCTTCGAGAAAACGTTTGCTGAGAGTGAGGAAAATGAAGGTGAAATACGATAATAAAACATTTTTGTTTTGTGCTTAAATTTAAAGTTCTGATTTGACGCTTATACAGAATTCGTTTGTGTGTTTGTCATTTGATAGCTATTGACGCCTAGCGGTTTAGTTCGGCGTGACGTCACAGTGTTACTGAATATTGCAATGGTGTGACGGAGAATTTTCGGTGCCTATTTGTATTCTTAATGAATATATTTTTTAAACATCTAGACATTGTCGTTTAATGAAGTTCTTTTTTTTTTTTGAAATGCTATCAGCCACCGTTGTTAAACGGAAATGTCCACACTTCCTAGCTGAAGGCAAGCTGGTTGAGTGGCGACACCTAGGCACGAGAGCAAGATGAAGATGGATAATTTTCACTGATCACATAACCGTATCGTTAGGGAGAGAGAACAGACGAACCACTAACAATGGTCGTATCCGCGAAAAGTTCCTTTTCTAACGCTTTCTCACTGTACATGAGAAGCTGTTTGAGACTTCAGTTTAATCTGACCAAAGTGAGGAAACCTTTGCGAGTGAACGAATTTCAGTCGGAGAGATGCACGCATCGCTTTTCACTTCCACTGGCATATATTTACTACGCGATTACGACTTACAATAATCAAGTTTTGTAGTTATTGTTCGGTACTTAGCTCCTCTCTCTGCTCTCTCTCTCTCTCTCTCTCTCTCTCTCTCTCTCTCTCTCTCTCTCTCTCTCTCTCTCTCTCTCTCTCTCTCTCTCTCTCTCTCAAACAACAACAAAAACAAAAAATGAACTTATAGTATAAGAAAATGTTTACTAGCCTGTTTGATATTTGACCTATGGAAGTCGTAGGAGCTAGATATTGGACTATAAAACAACAATAATGGGAGATAAGAGTGCACCACGACGGCTATAGAAGATTAAAGAGCCACACAATCGACTCGAGTCCTTCAAAAACGTGCCCAGGTCGCCCAACCATCCAGGTTGGTATTCCAGAACAGAGTTTTTAGAAAGCACCAAGGTTGGTTTGGAATACGGTCAGGAGCGTAGAAAATCTAACCTTTATTTTCCACATACAACTCATCCACTACTATTTGTGCTGCAGCTTGAATGATAAAATTTAAATCACAAATAATTGAAAAGACATAATGGAATTAATTAAATAATCTTATATCGTTACTTTAATTGCTGCCATCTCGTGTGTAAGAGCTCTTTTGAATTGAAAGTTTAAAAAGTGACTTCAGAACCCTTATAAATACCACACACAGCGCTATGACTTGGTACATACAAGATCGATTAATCGTGCCTTTTTGTAAAGAGAACTGTGCCCTCATTACAAGATATCAGATAATTACATCCACTTGCATTCTATTCAGATTAATAATATAGGTATATATGATACCAAAACCATTTTAGCGGAGTAAATTACATCTGTTTTAACGGGTAGAACACCGCCTACCTGTCCACACCCCAGCCGTGTACTGCAATCTCTTTGGGAACGCTTTCAGACCACTGGATGCTGTAGCTGAATTCACCGCCCAAGATGACCACGAAGTTGCTTGTATGCTGACCACTCATCGTTTCGTTATCTAGAGGAAGGTCATCTCTGGTTAAGATGGGCTTATTTGATACAGCCGTGTTGTCACTGGAATATCGCACGGCCAGCTGACATAAAAATAAAACATATGCTGTTGTCACTGTCCACTATCTATGTTCCCCACGTGTTAGTTTTTCCCACCTAATAGTAACTGACAACTCAACGAAATCTGTAGAAGATTCACCTGCCCTTTGCTTTTCAGGCCGATGTTACAAAAAATATCGCTACGTTATTCCGTAAAGTTAATTACTAGCTGGAGTTCAATTAAATTAACCAGCCACACTGGGAAAAAAGTGTTAACAAAAGAATCTCCATTCGTTGATTTTTGTTTTCCGCATCAAACATGGACGGAAGTTTTCTCGTCCTGGTTCGCGATGGGTCAAGGCCGTGATTCCACTTCCCCTTCCTCCGTACCAGTTCCTTCCGGTTATAAGGAGGCTTTTAGTCGGTTCTCTCCCCGCTGAAGTCGGCAGTATCCGGTCTTGGTAAACGGGCTCGGGACACCACCAGACCTCGTACGCCTACTGACGCTATGTGTATATTAAACGTCTTCAGTTTATTTCCCTGTCCAGACAGATGCTGTCTTCTCCTTAACTAGGTCATTAAAATCAAAATTTTAAACGTTTTATACTTCATAATAAAATAATTAAGTTTTAAAAAAGATGAAAGACGATGATCAGATGATGTTTCTCCGTATCTAATACTTCTATACAATCCGCTGAGGAGAAAACCAGGCTTGTTATTTTAGTATTGCATAATGTCACATATTTTAGAGAAACATCGCGTAATTCCATGGTTGCAATATTTAAAAGCAATTTTTAAAAACTCCCGGTAAAACGTTATTGTACCAATAGTTCCAAGCCATAGCTACTCTGTAGATGTCTGACTTTAATAAGCACAATTTGACAAACATTCAATGTCCAATACGGTAGTTATGATCCACGCATACAAACCTAAGACAGACAATACAGTCATGGGGACCAAACCTTCAGCGTCACCCTAGAAATAATAGTAAAAAAAATCTATATCCCCAAATCTATACTGATGTAGCTTGGCACTGTACCCGTGACCCCTTCTAATTGTCTGGTCCCCGATTGTCGTCACCCCTTATAAGGTCTTTTCGGAAATCCTGTGTTTGTAGATTTCAAACTGTCACCTTTCACAGTTTTGGGTCGTTTTCCCATTCAGTCCGTGGAGGTAAACTACACAGCGGTACGCACGTCATCACGTCAGTAACGTCATCAACGTCAGTAACGTCATTACCGTCAACAACGTCAACAACGTCAGTAACGTCAGTAAAGTCATCACCGTCATCACGTCAGTAAAGTCATCACCGTCAACAACGTCAGTAACGTCAACAACTTCAGTAACGTCATCAACATCGGTAACGTCATCAACGGTAGTAACGTCACATTGTCATTATTGTGTGAATTGGGCCGGTTTAATTCGACTTCATCAAGTAGAATTAGACAATTATAGGGTGACATAAAACTTAAGCCGGCCCGGTGGGGCAGGTGGTAGCGGGTTAGCTCCGTAAGGGGACCGTTGCTCCTGTACCGAGTTCGATCCCAGGTTGGGGTCGGAGGAGACTTGTTGCTGATGATCGCCATAGCGTGAAACAGCTGTACGACATCTCCTTGGTGTCCGACGTGAGAGAGACCTCCTGTGTCCTTAGGGCCCACGGTGTCGGGGGATCGGGCTGCTTGTCGGCTCGACGAACATCTCTCAGGAACGAGGAGGACTCGGCATTTGGACGTCCAACTCGCTTGACAACAACATAAAACTTATGACCGCTATGGCCGAACTACCTCTGACCATATTTTCTTTCAAAGCGTTTCAGCCAAGTTTACTGTTAAATAATGCTGGTATCTTTAATCTTATATCTTGAAAGAAGAAAGAGATTCTGATTGTAGTCACCTTTCCATATGTATGTGGGCATATTGCCATGTTCCAGTTAAGGCGTATGTAGCAGTTTTTGGTGACGTAAACTGGATGTGGTTTGACTACAGAGGACTTCGGAAAGCCAGTGACAGACCCGTCCAGATCCACAAACATCGATTCCTTATCCCCATCTAAACTACTGAAACCGGCTGTTTTTTCGTCTGCCTCGAATACTCTGTTACCTGTAAAATACTGTTTGCAGTTTTTGAAACATTAATTTTTGGGCAGAAATGTAATGTAAAGCTTTAATATATGAGAAATTATAGCAAACAAACAAACACCGTTTGATTTACGGTTTGTCCTGTGTTAGTAATTTTTTTTATCGATACGACAAAATTAGTACAGAAACATACTACTTAATTTATAACAAAATAAATCATAATGAAGTGCTTACAAAAAGAAACACGTAATACAGTTAAATAATTTCTCTGTCTTCCGCGGACAAAGAACAGTCATATTAAATGAGGGGATGTTCTATAATATATAACTCGGCTCGCATGTCATGGCGTGAGTTGCTTACAGAAGACCCAGATCTGTCTTGAACTACTGCTTAGCATTCAGTGGGAAAGATTTCATCTCCAGCTATCTCCGCATCGTGGAAATTGTGGTGCCAGGGTTGATCGACTTATCTTGTCTACAACCGCAGCGAGCGAGTGGCTCGCGGTTTCACTGCTAAACAAACACGGAGCCATGAAAAGATAGAATTGGGTATCGTCTTCAGGCGGGCGGGGTTGGGGGGGGTGAAGGAATCTTGAATATACAGCAGTTCTGTTTACTTTCCATCGGCGAGGGTCTACCGTGGTACTTAACGATGGTCTGTCGAGACTCGCGCACGCGATTCAGCGACGAGCAGTCGGAGTTCGGCAGAAGAATGTCACACAGAGGCCAGCGCACTTGTTGTACGCAGAGAATCAGCAGTTCTGGCTAGCCCCATTCCGTGTAGCTATTTTAGAACGACAGCCAATCAGAGCCACGTTTTCACAGCCACATCATTTTTCAAAAAAAAAAAAAATGTCCAGCCATTGTTGCTTCTATCCCTAAGAAATACTAGCAAAGACTTCCGGGGCGTCGGGTCCGGCATCAATCACGTGTTTCATGCAGATAGTTAACCGTGTCAGCTCGGTATCCGCCTCCTTCCTCAGCCGTGTTGTTCGTCGTATTGGCGCTCACGTTTAAATAAGAAAATAAACCAAGACAATGTATTTACTAATGTAACAATTCGGCCTTCTCTGGAATGTCCGCAAAAGACAGGTGGGGCAACATAAAAATTCCATTAAAAATGCCCAAGCTCAACGAGCGACATAATTTTAAATCGACAACCATGAAGTTTTGTTTTTTTTACAACTTTCCATTCATTATAAAAGTTGGGTATTTACTGTCGTGGCCGTTTGCTCCCATGACTGGTGGCCATACAGTGGTGGCCAAAGTTATTGGAACACTCGAAATAATTCTGAATTTTTTAAAATGTAATTTTACCCTGACTAATGCGACGCGTAAACATTTGTTCTAATTTTTATTTATCTGCAGCTTTTATTAAAATAATATTTCTAAAATTTCGATCTGTCATTTGCTGCTATAAAGACTGCTAGTTTTGGGAAAAGTGACAGACTTTAAACTGTATAAAGCGACGAGGAAAATAGAATTTTTATTTGTAGTTCTAATCAGTTTGTGCAACATACGAGGTCTGTCGAAAAAGTATCCGACTTTATTTTTTCCCGTGGGAAGTAATGACGTTAGGGAGGCAAAATTGTGCATAGAGGAGCCGCGTGACTTCATGCGCATGCGTGGTTTTAGGCGGGCTTCCTGGATGCCGTCATTCGCTGTCAGACAGCCAGCGTGTGAGGTGCTGTACTACTTACTCGTCACATTTTCATTTCGCCCGTGATGGCGGAACGTGTGGAGCAACGATCTTGCATCAAGTTTTGCCAAAAGCTTGGAGATACCTAAGCGGAAACAATTCGCAAAATTCAACAGACTTTTGCTGACAATTCCATAGGTGTTACCCAAATTAGAGAATGAAACAATAGGTTCAAAGATGGCCGCACCGGTGGAGAGTGACCAGCGTTCCGGGAGGCCGTCAACAAGCCGCAATGCAGTTATAGTTATCAAGAAAGTGCAGACCTTGATAATGGAGGATCGTCGTTTGACGGTGTGGGAAATTGGTTACGAGGTTGGGATCAGTAAAGATTCTTCACATGCAATTTTAAAGGAGGATTTGGGCTTGCTCAGAGTGGCAGCGAAATTTGTGCCCAAGCTGCTTTCTCAAGAACAACAACAACTTCGTCTTGAGGTTGCGCAGGACCTGCTGGATACCGCCAACAGGGATCCTGAGTTCCAGAATACCGTGATAACTGGAGATGAGACGTGGGTGTAGGGGTACGACCCGGAAACCAAAGCTCAGTCATCACAGTGGAAGCACCCAACGTCGCCAAGGTCCGGAGCAAAATCAAGGTGCTGCTGACTGTTTTCTTCGACTACCGAGGTGTTGTGCATCACGAATACGCACCAGAAGGACAAACCGTTACAAAGGAGTACTATCAGGAAGTCCTCCGACATCTTCGTGATGCAGTTCGGCGTAAGAGACCGGATCTGTGGGCCTCGCAAAACTGGCAGCTGCATCATGACAACGCCCCGGCTCATTCGTCGCAGCTGATCCAAGGTTTCTCGGCAAAGAAAGGCATTTCGCTCATTCGCCAGGCTCCCTACTCTTCAGACATGGCTCCTTCTGACTTCTGGTTGTTCCCAAAAATGAAGACGCCACTGAAAGGCTCCCGCTTTGAGAGCCGAGAGGACATCATGTGGAATGTGACGGCAGAGCTGAGAGACATTCCGGAAGAAGCATTCCAGACGTGCTTCGAACAGTGGAAGGATCGCTGGGCTGTGTGTGGAGGCACAAGGGGCCTACTTAGAAGGGGATTAACAATTGAATCCCACCAAGTATGTAATTTTTTTCCCCCCAGCTTAAGGTCGGATACTTTTTCGACAGACCTCGTAAGCAGATAACTATTTTAGCCAAAAAATAATTAAAGACATACATAATACATTATTACCACATTATAACTACTTACCTCGTCATCAAATCCCCACTCTATCCGGCGGAGAGCATTGACAGGAGAAGAGGGGAATTTGTTGTGCTTGATAAATCCAAGAGCACCTGCTCTTCTCTTTCCTTTTGTCTGGAAGCTGTTAAACCAGACGTTTTCCGCATACGTCGGACCATCGTAGATTGTAAAGCCTTGGATTGAGCAATGACTGGAATAAAAAGAATAAAACTAGAAGATATCGTGGAGTTTACCGCGATCGGTAACTGATCCCGCTCAAGGTTGCAGAACGCTGCACTACGATGATCTTTGCGCTAGAGAATCAAAGACGTTGGTTCGCGCTTTGAAACAAATGTTCTTTTTATTCTTTGCCTACTAAGAAGCTGACACAGAAGACTATCTCACACTGTAACAAACGAGTGCCACTTCAAGCTGCTGTTTAGTGTGGGATTGTACACCTGTTATTAATAAGTTTGTGACTTTCACTGTGTAAACTTTTCCGATGGGGGAAAAAATCGAGGCATATTTTTTGTCTTCTTGCTTTCACAAAGCCGAATACAGAATTTAAAAAATGCTCAGTGTTTTCATAACTTACGGTGTTTTATTTCCAATTAATGTTTATACTAGGAATCTTATTGTAATCGAGTGTAAAACTGCACAAATTTAAAAAATGAAATATTAACGAAACCCTCTGAAAACAGTACAGTAATCGTGATACTCAAGCTTGCTCGAGTGTGCGCAGCTTCTTGATATTTTAGGAATCTGATCTGTTGCCAGGACCTCCCTGGAATCTTTTATACCAGCTGGCCGCGTGGACATCCTCTTGGCACTCCAGTTTCCTTCCACATCTAAACATAAAAGTTTTTCGCCGGGGACTCTTGACTGGCTTCAAGAGTCCCCGACTCTATTCGGGTAACATGCTCGGTCACCCAGACTGATAGAGCAGTGAGCGAGGTGTGGGCTACGATCTCCTTAGAACTCGAAAGTTTTGACAACAAGAATAATTTACCAGTCAGACTGAGGTTAGCAGTGTTCTGGCGACATTGATATAAATAATTCTAATAAAAGGTTACCCCATTTTTGTACATTGTAGTTTCCTTCCTTATCCAGACAAAACGTTTTCACTCCACATTTCTAAGAATGAGCAAAGTAAGGCAACCCCAGAACAAAACTCAAGTATTTTTTAATAAAAGGTTTAAAGAACTTTCCACATTCGGCAAACCTAAATTAAAAGAGAGAAAAACTAGTACAGTTCCAGGCCACAAAATAAAGTCTACCAGAAGAAACGCCAAGGAATTGCTTCGGATAGAAATAAGGTTTTTCTTTTCAATAATTTATATTCAGTGAGAAGAATAATCAAATTTTAAAGATTTTTACGGATCAATTTACATATACTTCTTACTGAGAAGTCTTATTATTGGTTAAAGATAAGGAAACCATTGGACAGGTGTATACAATTTACCTGAAAATGCCAAAGTCTAGTCTTCAGATAAACTCGCACTGCATCAGTGCGATTTAACATCAATTTTCTGTTTATTTAGCGCTAATTTACAGTTCTTCATATATCTATGGGCCCGTAAAAGGTCTACAAACTAACCTTGGAATGAACCCTGATCACAAAATTTAATAAATGGAAAAATGTATGATTTGTCAATTAAATTGTTTTTGTAGGAGTTGCTCCCCACAAACATCCCATTTAAGCTTTTTGATAAATTACAAATAATTGCAGTGCAAATATGATGCTCTTTGCTATTTCGTTTCTTCAGCAGAACAGATTTTGCATCCGACCATGCTTTCGTATACTCTGTTCGATAACTTACCAGTCCCACTTTACTGGTGTAGATCGATTAAGGTAAACATTGATTTTAAGATCCTGATCAAAGCACCAACCAGCCTCTCCATGGTTTATAGTCTCCCCCAGTATTATTGAATCAGTTACATACTGGATCCCTGGAGTTGATCTGTACAACGCAAAAAGAAACTTCCACTGTAAACAGAGACATTTTAATACCATTCATTGCATGTGTTATTGAAGCGCAGAAGTGAGTCTGCGGATATCTCCGAGATATCGCAGAGCCCATAATCCCTAATGTCCCGTTGTGCCTACTTTTTAATTCACGCAAATATTTCTTCTAAAATTCTTAGAGAAACCACTAAGCAAAAGAGTGTTGTTGTCTACTTCTTAAAAGTCTACCAACCAGAAAAGTTTTATAAAGACCTTTTTAAAAAAATAAATCCTTTCAGACTACAGGATGGCTAACAACAACCCCAAACTGTTGGAGTTAGATCTGTTTCTTTACCGTTGGCAATACTCCGCTCAGAGACACGTGATAATAGATACATAAGTAATATTGGGCTCTCCTTAACGCATTGACGTGCACCTGCCATCTTCTCATTAGCGTGATGACGTCGGATCGCAGCTCCAAAGTAAACCTGTGACGCTGGTTTTTCAGATTCACGTCCGTATACCCGGCTTTTGCTGTTGAATTTTTAAAATTTATATCCTCGAGAATTGTTCACACGAGTAAATGCTGCCGAAGGGCTATTGAAATTGCATTGCACGTTTTTTTTTCTTCAACTTACCGCTTCCCACGTATAGTTTGTAAAAGTCCATCAGCGGTAAACGAGAGGTCGGCCAACCACCGAGCTCTCCTAATGGTTTCTCCATCTCCATAAACAACTTTTACTTCTTCCCCCTCCAGTCAGAAAAGTCGTTTGAGCATTCCACCCCTTTTAAGCCAGCAAATTTCACAGCAGCAGCCAGGTCACCGCACTCTGGTCCGATATCCTTCAGCAGTTCTTTCGACTGGAGATCACATAAAGCTCGACTTTTGATGGTTTATGATTGCTACCACAACTGACATCACATTTTTCGTTTTGCGATCCTGTCACGGGTGGGGTACCCGTCAGCAGTGGTATCCACTCAGGTTACCAAATTTGACGTCAACTTTCCTCGTTGTTGACCTAACTCCAGTTAACATGTCTGTTTCTCCCGTAGTCCTGCCATGAATAGGTTTCAACGCAGCCAGCATCTCCGTGACCAGATCAGCTGTTACACCAAGAAGAAAGATGGATAACTGGCTTGTATTGGTGGATCTTGTACTCTTTTCTTGGCAAGAAAATTGGCCCCAAATTTTCCCTCGTGCTCTTTTAATAACCTCACCGTGTTTGCAGCCATATATTGAATTCGATCAGAAACAGTTCTGCGGGACTCGCTCCCCCTTCTCTCGAAAAGTCTTTTCTTCTCGGAGTACAAAATACTTCCAGCTAGTACCAACCGACTTAACAAACTCGTTATCTCACTTAGTCTTTAGTTTTTTTAAAAATATATACATATCTGTCCCCTGACCACACAGCTAGTTTGTAAAAGGATGACTAATCTTTTTAATCCTTCCTGGTAAATACAGGCTGACGAGCAGCCATATTAGTCTTCAAGGGCTCAATGTCGTAGACTGTCCTTGGACATCTGCATACTTTCCACGCTTCGCTGTGTAATGGTTTTCCAGGTTCGTCTTCTTCATTACTGCCAAAGATTAACCGTCAACAAACAAGCAACCAGGCTTTCCACACACTCCCACCAAGAAAAATATTTCTGAGTCCATTTTTTTCTTGGAATAATTGGTTTTTGTATTTATCTTCGTTCTTTTGCACTCGCCATTTTATATCAATGTATAGTGCGCGATGTGCGCACGCGCAAACTCTACACGCACGAACAACGAACCGAAAGTGCGACGTGTCGTCTGCCGAGTACAAAGAGGCCCTACTAACCCTGATAGAACTGAATGAGTGTGGTACAATTATAAGCGTAATGCTTCCATGTCAGAAATATCCCCCTCTATTGCCCGACTGGAGCGGTCAAGACGCTTGTAGTTACAGATAAACACTGTCTGCGGGCCATCCGGTGGAAGGGCTCAGCCCTTTAGTTTCAGTTGTTATTATTATTACTACTGCATGGAACTGGCTGCGGACAAACGTCTGTAGAAGTCAGCGTTGGTTCAAATGGTGTGGAGGGGACGAAACGCCAGGTATTATGTGATGCCTTTCTGCACTGGCTACAATAATAGATTCGAGTGAGTTCAACGGACCTTATATGGGCACAGCTAGCGACTGGGTAAAATACACTTACTTGGCAAATGTCAGACCCACGGCACTATCAGCAAAACTGAAAAAAAAATACGTGATTAGCATCAATTTTAAAAAAGTTGAATTTGCGAAATCTAAAATGCAAGCTAAACGTAAAAGTGATTGACATAAACTTAAACACATTATAAAGGCAACACCTGGTATGATATATATCCCTGCAGCTAATAGAGTCTGATCTCAGGTGATGATAAGACAGATCCAACTCTTATTAACGCGCACTGCTAGATAGCCAATAGAACTGCATTAGCTTGTGACTTTCTAAACATTATCAAGGAGATTTTATCTGATTATATACCTTTTAAGCTAAAATATAATGCAGACTTAATTTTTTTGCAATCTTTTTTACATTCTAGATTGTTTTGTAATGACTTGTCGAAGTCATTTTTCTTTTATTTGACTTTGTCTATTGAGAAACATATTTGTGTAAATTATTTCTAATGTTGTTTCTTACCTAGATTTAACAATACGTATAGCACCACCTCGAATCCAGGCATTGAAAAATCGATTTTTGAAACCTATAAAAGAAATTTAAATTTAGACTTAAATATGTATCCGTATAGTTATTCCATATATTTCCTTTGTTTAAAAAGCACTGAAATCGACAATTTGTAACCTATATTGTTACATATTACGTTTAATTGTTAATATATTAATTACAAATTATCAAACATACAATGAACAATAAAATAATCATATATCATATTCTGAAGACTGCCATCTTCCAGCTGTTCTGAAATAAGGGTAGAAGTAGCTAAGGCAGAGTTATATAGCACGCCATCTTGCAAGGACGCAAAATTTTTTGTGGTCTTTTTGACAAGAGAGCTATGGCGTTGTCCACAGATGTTTGGAAAAGTATCAAAAGTTTAAACCCACTAAGATTTTTTTCAAAATAATAATATAGGTAAGTTATTCTAAAAACGGTTCTATTCACAAAGTAGCATTTTATGAACAGAATCTAATGTTACTTTAAAAATAGGTTATCCATATTTAAGTGAGATGAGTCCGATTTAAGTACCTATGATCTAGGCCAGTGGTTCTTTCCCTTTTCCGTTCCACGATTCAATGATTTTTTTGTTTTTCATATTTTGACTTTGAGAAATTCTTCAAGAAAACTGCAGCTGAGATCGACCCACATTTACCAGAGCGGGTCTCTGCTTTAACAAAAGGTTTAAGGAAACTAATTCGTATTTTGGTCCCTTAAATAACAGCTTATTTTTTTTTCTAATACATGTGTTGCCAAAAAGACAAGATATAACAACATTAAACCCCTTACCGAGGATCAAAACGAAATTTATTCTTTATCTAAATCAGACTTTATTCCACCCACTGAGTACGTTGCTCAACACATAGTGCTAAAACTTAATCTTAGTCACGGGCGAGGACTGCTGCCGCTTATTAGCGACCAACACATCAATCCAGGTGACATCTTTGACAGTCACACGCAGGTCAGCCTGAATTTTGCGCCCCCTACTACGTCAGATCCAATAGAATATTAAGCATCCAACCAGGGCCCACTCGCTCTTTTGACTAATTCACTTCCTGCTAAGCCGTCAGGCACGTGATCATTTTATTTGCAAGTAACTCGGGGATATAGCACATAAAACATTTAATGATTACTCTTAAAGCATTTTTCGCTTCCCTAAAACATTTTATGAAACCCCCCTGATGAGGCTTCACGTATCCCCGGGTTAAGAAACCCAGATCTAGGCTCTCATAGACCTGAGCATGGCAACTGACTACGAAATAACCATCTTCTACGCATTTCCTATGACGTCACACTTGTACAGCTCTCTACAACAGCTCGTTCAGGTATTAATAAATGGGAAAACTTAAGACATTTCAGAAATTGCAAACAGTTTATAATTTAATAAGCAGGTTTTTTTTGTCATCCTTAAAGTAATATATGCACAAAGAATTTGAAAATATCTAAAAAAAATAATAAAAAATCCTAAAATTTTCTAATTTCGCTTGATAAAATTGAATTAAACCGGCTGAATTTGCATAATAATATTGTATTAGCGTATTTTGTAGTTTTCTACATGCTTAAGAAAATAAAAACAGGAAAAATATGGCAATTTGAAATCTAACATGCAAATAAAATGATTTTCAAAAAGTATTATAAGTGATTACGACAAGTGAAACTCAGAAGAGGTCACGAGTACAATGTAAAGCTATGAACATAGATTTGAAAATAGATGCTGACATTGTTATTTCCAGGGTGAATGTAGTTACGTGCTGTACGATGATCAGTCGATACGTTTTTTAAATTTATGTATGAGACATGAAATATTTTACAGGTTGCCGCCAGGTGCAGAAGTCATTAGAATAATCACTCTTATATTGAAAACTTAACCGATAACTAAGATAATGTTTCAGAAATAATACAGATGCTGAGGACAGATTTTTGTTTCCACAAAGAATCCAGTAGCGTCATTGTACGAGTCAATTTTCCGCGGAAAATTAACTCGTTAAAAATGACAAATTGCAAAGAAAGTAACAAAAAAAGGTCAATAACTTAACAGAATTCTTCTCTGAATGATGGAGTTTTGGTTCTCTATGGTGCTCATTACAAACAAGTAAAACCAGTCGTTGTTTCTAGTGCTGTAAGCGGCAAACATATGTGTTCTAATTGAAAGCATAAGGTAAAATCCCAAACGAAAATAAAGCAAAAAATGAAAAAGCGATACAGGTGTTAGGTAGAATAAAGACAGATAAATATATATTTCATAGTGCAAAAGATTTTAAATTTTCTAATTACCTGTAAATCTGTTAAAAACGACTTCTTCATTCGGAGAGGAAATATTCAACGGATCAACTATAGGTTGGTAATCGTTGTTTTCCCCTGTCGATCCATCCGGCAATAATTTGTGATCCACGAGCAGGCCAGACTAAGATTAAAAGGAAATGAATGCGCGTTATATATTGTTTAGAATAAACAAACGACCTGAACGCACCTCCAGACGTGAGCCAGCCCTCATAAATATTATCAAAGCGTTGGGGTTACTTGGGAAATGTATTTGCTTACTGGTGGATTTTGAAAAGAAAAATTATATTTCTTTTATGCAGAAACTCTATCGATTCTCTAGAATCCTCGCTACTTAATCAATGTTGATAAAGACAATCGCCAAATCCATTATACAAAGCAAGAGATCCGAAAGCTATTTTTAAAGTTCCTTGTAGATTGCACGCACTTACTCGATAATTAGAGTGCGCGACATTATTTGTAAACTCCAAAATCGGAGAGTGTCGTGCTTGTCCCCGGGACATGTAACCTTTTCCGGCTGAAATGCTAATAGGTTCCTCTGGAAAAATATACCAGATACCCGAACCCTGCAATATAAAGAATAAGAAAAGCAAATTAATTAATTAGTTAATAGAATAAAACCATAACTGTTTGAATTAGTCAGATTTCTGATAAAAATGCAAACATTTAACGATGTTACCTCAGATCCTCCAGCCACGTTATTTCTCATGTACACAAGAGGGTTGGTCAACCAGAATACTGCAGGATCCCTGTGTACCAAAAGAATGGTCAAAGTCAGTGCGAAACAAATATTGTACTCTGAACGCTTACAATTAGAAGGGCTGTATGAGACATAACGATGATGGTGATAAAATCAAATGGTGGCATTTCACCATAATAATCTAATCGTTGAAGTTATCGATTTATTGTTTATCAGGTTTTTAAAATGTTTTAAATTAATCGGATTCTCAATCAGGATGATTTTATCAATGACAAAGCCAAACAAATCTCTGACCGTGTAGGGAAGACGACAGCCAGTATATGACGATTATATGAGGATTATAGCTCCAGCTATGCGCTTAACTAGAAATTACTGCTGCTGTGACTACTAGCCGCGGTGGGCTATCTCGTAATCGATTTAAGATGTACCTCTGACGTCCATAATTGCTGCAATAAACAAACACAAACTACAAGACGACAACAAACCACCAAGCAAGAAAAGTTAGCAGAAAGTTCTAACTAAAAATATTTTACATGGGTTCTCCTTTTTGAATGATAATTTAGATATGTATCAGAGCGCGGATTCATTGGCGCGGTGAATCACTATATTCTGGCTCTCAGATAAGATGTTCGTGATTATGATTTTTTTTTTCTTTTCGGAGGAAAACAAGCGGAAACTTGGTGTTATTAATCGTCATTATAGGGTTTTCCCCATGAAACCTAATTTTGTGTGTTGGTCGTTTTTTTCCCTGAAAGGTAAGTTTTAAGAAGTCCAGATTGCTTGGAAGTATTTAGCATCCGCTTGTTTAGTCTCGCACTTTCCCACGCGTTTTCAACTTTACCTGTCTGATAATATCAAGGTAGATTTCTTGATACTCGCTCCGAAATTTCCGTCGAAAACGTTTCTTTTCTCTCCTCCATCTTCTAGAAAGTATCCATGTCCCAATGAATCGCAGCAAACGTTGTCAATGACCTTATAAAAACCAAGATCTATTGCAGCATCATAGAGAACTGATAATTAAGTTATTCCAAACAAAAAATTGTAATGTGAAGATGAATGCATTTTAGATTTTAACAAAGGTGGGGCAGCATTTTCAGCAAATAGAACAATAAATAAATGAATAGATCGCATAATCGCTGCCAGTGGCTTCCATTAGAAGATACTGGGGCAAGTTGTTACGGGAGTAAGTTGTTAGAGCACCAGTATTTCTTAATTAAACATATATTACTACAGCTGTAATCTTCGTCATACGATCGAAGGTCAAACGTATGACGTCGATTACAGCTTCACCTATACGTTTATTTAGGAATTACAGGTGCTGTCACAACCCACCCAGATCCTCCTCCCTGTGTTTGCGTAAATCAGTTAAAAATTGTATTCGTAGAAAATTCTTAGTTTTGTATTGTCCATAATGCCATTCAAAATGCGCTAATGGCCAGCGGAACGCAAAGTTAGTCGACATCAGGGTGCAGCGTCAAAAGCAGAGATTAGTAAGGAAGAAGCGTGCCGAAAGCTTGTAACAGACACGCAACGTTCGTACCTGGACGCCATTGGTACCGTGTATAGTGATACACCTCGCAAAGCTGTGGTGTATTGAATTTTGTACGACGTAAACCGGCTCCTCGTACGGTCCTAGTTCATCTACATCTTCACACATGTGAAAGTGAATCGGATAGCTCCCTGAAAATTACATCACGTAGATTACCGGCCAGCAGAGATGCAACAGTCTTTATTGTCCACTCTTCAATCTGCTAAAAAAATCTCCAATGCTTTAAAGAACACCCTGTTTAAAATTGCATTGCGTTGATCATCACAGTAAAAGGTAGTTTTATTGACTCACGGAAAACAAAGCAGCAACTGGTCCACTCACCCTAACTACGATTTTAAAAGTGGTCCTGGTACAGAAGTATTGAGGAACACGAGCTTTAGAATACCAATGCCTGGTGTAAGTAATTGCTGTGTGTGTGTAATACGTCATTTTCATTTACAGAAGATTAAAACCTATCTGTTTGTTAACAATATGTTCAGTTATCAGAAATCACACTGTAGTTAACCCAATAACGACAAGATCGTATTTGTTAGCATCATGTAAGAGCACTCACCAACAAGTCGTATTTTACACGATTTATAAGATAAAAACATTTTCAATTTTGCCAGGATTCTCTTAAAATGTTTGAAGTGAGATTTTTTAAAAAATATCATAATAAATAATTTCATTTTAATTGCTCGCACACACACCTTTATGCTATTAACAATAATAAATTTTACCAATTATTATAACTTTACTCAATAAACAACATCTGACCATTTATTATAAACATCTGCAATCATTATGGAGAAAAAACCTGAAATTATTAAAGTAGTTGAAAAGCAAACAAAAGGCTTTTTACTTAAAAGAAAAACTCAGGGCGGAAGCTATTCATCTTTCTCTAAAAATTACTAGACTTAAAGCGAGCCGTCTCCATAATAATTTAGATGCTGTTACCTTTATCTGTCTGCTGCCCCATCAGGCGTAGCTCAACGCCTTCAATGTGGATCAGTTTAAACCCCTTGGATATCTGTGAAATAATATGAAGTAAGATCAGTGAATTAGTTTTCAAGGGTAAAAATAAAGATGCATTTAGGCTATGTAGAGTATTAGCAATAAAACTGGGTCTGTTTAGTTCAGTTTATAACTTCCAAGTACGTGAAATATAATAGGACTGTTTCAAATTATTGGGTTTTCACAGATGGATTATTTAAATATCATGTTTTTAAATATTTAGTCAACTAGCAAATTTAAATAAAAATTATTTGAAATATCGAGCTTATTACTTAGCTATGCGTTTCACTCTCTTACCATCAGATGACCGCCAAATGTGTCGATGTCGTATTCTTTGCAGTTACCGTTTGACTTTGAGCAATGATCTTCCACTTCTCCTTGTATGACGATGTTTCTGGACAAAAGAGCAACTTCTCCTCTCTCATCCACTCCATCAATTATTTCCCCCCAGTGCATGTATTTTAACGGAGCTGCGATGAACAGAGACAAACGTTTACTGGAGAACAAGTAATATTTCATCTTTAATAGCTTCAACGGAAAAACGAAACGATCAGTTTTACGTTATACTTATATCACATTTAATTCGATCTTTACTACTAATATCTACAACTAAATGATATTAATGTTTTACAAACTATGTTAAATATTTACGTCTAATGTAGGCTCTCATAAATTTAAAAAAAAATTTATTCACGTCATAGTGCGGAGAATATCGGGGCAGCCTGGAGTTAACTAAGTAGTTCACACTTAAGTGAATCGACTATGGTTCAGTGGTAGATTGCTATTGTTGAGAGTCCGCGTTCGAATCCCGGGCGTGTTGTTCTCGGTTTTCCGTATCTTTCTGTCATGGTTTCTTTTTCCTCTTATTTACCAGCAGTCGCGTACGTTTCCTTAGGGTACTCCGGTTTCTTCCCATATCTGAAAATGAAGAGTTCTAGTTGGATAATGGAGGTTCCGTGGGCAAGTCTTGACTGGCTTGCACCACGACTACCGTTTCAGAGCTCCCGAGTAAGTCGCGTGGTCATTAAGGCTAATTGATACAGAAAGAGAGAGATGACGTCAGTACAGAGATATGAGGTTAGTACTGAGAGAGATGACGTCAGTACATATATATATATATATCTATATATATATAGAGAGAGATTACGTCAGCACAGAACAGAGCGAGAGATGACGTAAGTACAGAGCGAGAGAGAGAGAGAGACATGACGTCAGCACAGACAGAGCGAGAGAGACGACGTAGTACAGAGCGAGAGAGAGAGATGACGTTAGTATATATATATAGAGAGAGATGACGTCAGTATATATATATCTCTCTCTATATATATTATATATAGAGAGAGAGATGACGTCAGCACAGACAGCGCGAGAGAGAGAGATGACGTCAGTATATATATATATAATATAGAGAGAGAGATGATGTTAGCACAGACAAGAGAGATATATGACGAAAGTCAGAACGGGGAGTTTGACAAGAAGGAAAAGAAATGGGAATCGTGAGATCTCTACGTCGTAATAGATAGCAAAGAAAACTCGCTGTTAAATCTTCTGGACTGAAACTTGGATTGCTTTAGTGTATATAATTCGATTACACGCAAAATCAGTTTAATTAAAGTCTGAACTAAAAAAACTTCAACACGAACAAAATAAAAAAAGGAGAATTGTTTTCATAGTTTTTTTCAGGGTAGTTTATGCACATTTGAGATATTTTTATTGTCTTTATTCTGGTCTAATAATTAACATTTACCATCTTTTAACGAACACCTACCGTCAATCCGTATCTCACTGCTAGCGCAGTGACTGCACGTGATTACTGTTCTTTCTTCCGCTTGAGCAAAATCGTAATCTGTCGACGCAATAAATATTCGGGACCCTGTCAACAAAAAAAAAGGTGGCTTAATGGCATTGCCTTTCGTATAATGTACTTTTAAAATTAATATTTATTTACCTTAGTAAAATACGTTTACCAGTCATCTTGCGTCGTTTCCACCTTTACCAGCAGCAGCCTAACACTCAGGCATCTATAGGGATTTCTGTACAAAACACTGAACTGAATGAAAGTACAGTTTCACCTGAAACTTCCATTCCCCATTATTTAAAAGCAGAATTCTTTTAATGACGCATATTTAGGAAGCATCAGGATATAATTTGCGAGAGTTTAACGAAATCGCGGTGAAAACCGCGTCTTATTTTGTCGTACACCGGATGATGAAAATACTCCATCCCTAGCGACTGCGCCGCTGGGCCATCTTCACACGCCATTACCATAGAAGTTTTGTTTTTTATGAATGCCATTAAAAATATGGATGAATTTGTATCAAGTTGCAATTGAAATCTTTTACAAAACCAGAAATGCAGACGAAATACACCTAAGTCGCAGTTTGTTTCAGAAGTTTTACAAACACTTCCCTGATGCCAATTAAAGTACCGCCATATTTTGGTAACACGTACTTAAATATTTACAGTGTTGTAATTCTACTGTAGCATTACGAAAGGGGGTCGTCTTTCATACTCATTATGAACTACAGTACTTATCCTATTTTAAACTTAGTTCCATAGAAATAAATGTAAATGTTTTCAAATCAGAACAGCTGCCGCTCTCTAACAAAATAAGGATAACACAGGTAGATCTGTACATGATCACATTTGGGTTTCTTGCATTAAATCAGGGGTGCACAACTTCTTATCAACGCGGGCCACTCTCACGTGACACCTCCATCAGCGGGCCGCAAAAGTTCAGCATCCATCTCTATACCTTCAGATCAATTTGTTATGTAGAATTATTCTACTTACATGGATGTCAGTTACAAAAACAAGGTCGTGGTGAGTTGGAGACATTGCTGCGCTTCTCTGACACCAACTGGTTAATGTCGGGCTCCATTGAGGTGGTCGCAACTCTGAGCACTGTCTGCAGGTTACCATCTGTTAGTCTTGTTTTGCAGGGAAGACTTGGTCATCTTCATTAAGGAAAACGCTTGTTCACATATGTAAGTGCTTTTAAACTTTGAGATCCATTTCTGTGCATTCGCAGTGATATTGGGAAACAGATGCCTGTCCAGGCCCTGATAGAATTGTAGGAGTGGCATCTCCCTGTGCTTACTCCTCATCACCGCGGAACACTGGAGTTCAACTACTTCCAGCTGTACGTCACCAGGTACAGTTTCAGCATCCACAGAGAATGGATCTGCAAGTAGTCTGAACGCAGCCTGTTCGATCCTGAACTGCCCAAATCTGCTGGTGAACGCCTGCTGCAGGTCTTCAGCCACACAGCTGTGACGGCCCCAGTTGTAATGCTTGTGCGAAAAGGCGTCTTGGCATGCTGGAAAGTGTGTCAGATTCCCTCTCTTTAACTGGGTTGCAAAAAGTTTCAGTTTCATTTCAAATGCACAGACTGCCTCAAACAAGTCGCAAGTCAGTTTCTCTCTCCCCTGCAGTCTCATGTTGAAATCATTCAAGTATCCAGTGAGGTCTGTCATAAAGGCAAAATCAGCGATCCAGTCAGCGTCCTCCATGACTGAAGGGTCCTTTCCCCTCGGGCTGTAAAATCAGCTTGATTTCATTTCGCAGAGGAAAAAAAATCGTTTTCAAAACATTACAATGGCTCAGTCATCTCACTTCTGTGTGGTAGAGATCGTCCCCATGAGCCGCCCTGACGTCCTTCAGAAAAGACTGGAATTCTCTGTGATTTAGTGATCTTGCACGGATAAAATTAACAGTAGATATAAAAAAGTCCATTATGTCTTTGAATTTTAAATGTTTTCCGCACAATGCCTCCTGGTGAATTACGCAGTGGTAATCGTTTAGTTGTGCTGCGAAATCCGGTCCTAGGTGCCTCTTCAGACATCCGATGAAGCCATTCGTCTCACCGATCATGGCGGGAGCACTATCGGTTGTAACGGATACTAACTTATTCCGTGGTAAATTTAGCTCCTCGACTGTTTTTTGAAGGCACTGAAAATCTCTGACCCAGTTGTACCACCATGCAAGGGCACCAGTGATGCAAGTTTTTGATGGACTTGACACGCTTCGGTGACACCACTGATAAATATTGAGAGAACTATGCTCTATCGGTCTTGTCTGTGCTCTCATCCAAAGCAACAGAAAAATACGTGATGTGATTCATTTTGCTTCTTAACTGATCGTATGAATTATTGGCCATGTCAAGAATGTGTAGCTGAAAGCTTGTTCTTGAAAGACTAATGTCGTTATAAATATCTTTGGCCTCTCCATCATACAGTCTTTCACAAACTCACCATCGTTGAAGGGACGGGCAGATTTCGCGATAAGTTTAGCAATCCTGTAGCTGGCAATGGTAGCTGCCTCCGACTCCTTTCTTCTCTTTTCAAACACACTTTGTTGACACACCAGTTGCTTTTTCAAGACTTCTATCTTTTGCGTTCTGTTCCCACCTTGTAGACCACTAAGTTTTGGGTGTTAGTTTCATAATGTCTTTGTAAATTATATTCTTTTGCCACCGCTACACATTCCAAACACACTAGGCATGTGAAAGTGCCAGGACTTGATCCGAAAAAAAAGTAGTTGGGTGTCCATTCTGCATTAAATTTCCTGTGCTCATGAGCAATCTTCCTTTTTTTACTCGCACTTGGTTTCGACAAAGACATGTTAGCACGTGGAGAAATAACGCTTGTCCAGTCGGGTTGTTGGCACCTAGCCTATCTAGGGAACGGAGCCGAACTGGTGTGCGTCCGGCGCTTGGGTCGCTGTCTCCGCGAGTACCTTTTGCTGACCGCCTGCCCACGGGGTGCGGCGTGTGGCAGTTCCGTGTTTTCCCAGACGGAACGGCCCAGCGGCGGTAGCCAATGGCAACGCGACCTCGATTGCGTCATCCGCACTGGCGGTCACAGTTCGACTACCAGCCCCTGATCGCGGCGGCAGTCGGTGGCCTGTGACGCAAGCGGGAGTCATCGCTGTGACGCGACGGATAGCGAGGTCTGCAGGTCACACAACCATTTAAGCTGCAGAAAATGTAATGACGATTAAAACATTGGAAAACAACCACTAGGTGGCGATGTATCACATTTAACTAATTTATCCAACTGGATTAGACGTGGCTGCTATATTTATTTTTAAATGTTTTCATTTTGGCACATTCACTGGCGGGCCGTATGTTGTGCACTCCTGCATTAAAGCGAGTGAATTACCCAATAAAGCAAAACAATACCAACAGACGTCTGAAACTACCAGCACAACTGATAAAATATATCGATCAAAAGCATATGCGATAACACATACCTGGTTTCCAGGATGTGACGTCATCCAACAGGTTCAAGGTCGGAAGAGCGACGTCAGCTGTGAAGACTTCAAAGCGAAGTTTGTTTTTATTCGTGTTTCGTGTGTTGACAAGAACCCCGGCTTTGAAGTGGACGTTTTCTTCCCAAATAGTCAATGTTGCTGCTTTTGTTGTTTGATGCCCGTATAAATTAGAATCCGCAGAAGTGCATTTTTCTGTCGTTAATATGAAGTTTCCTTAGATAGAAGACAAATACATGGAGTAGTATACTTAACAAAGAGCAGTAAAATCACAAGACCGGTAGCAGATGGCCGTCATGCTCTATTGGCTTTCGGATGAGCTTGCCCTCACCAACCCTGTATGTGATGAGGGTATTGAGCAGAATTCTGCAGATCGTTCCCAAAATGGATACCTTGATATTTTAAGGCTGATGATAAAAAAGAGGATGTCACAAGAACAATAACCATGACATGTCATCATCACTGTTTTAATCTATAAGTTTTTATTGTATTATTATCATTCATTTAATATTATATTTATAAATCCCAGTCAGTTTCTAATATGGCTCATTTTTTCATCTCTCACGTGACAGAGCAATTTGTAAACTTTTAAGGTCGACTACCTTTTTGTTTTCCTATATATATAGAAACACATCTCTCGTACCGATGATGTCTGTTATTCTTGACCGACCCAACAATGAACACTGGAATAAAGGTGAGGATAGACGTTAAAAATACGGACAATTACAGCAGCATTGGACAAAGCGCATCCCTCAGACTTCACATGAAATGGGAAAGTCTTTTACCTATTTCATATCCCTGAGCCTGTCAGCATACTTCGCCTCAAAGAAGGAAAAAAACAAAAAAAAAAAAAACATCGCAATTCCCGTTACGCCCCTTTACTTTCTTTAGTAAATTCTTAATGTTGTAGAAATACCTTTCACTGTTATCAGGACGAATCCATTCTTCGGTCCTACTTGACGGATGCATGATGCATTCGTAACATCGTCTTTGGCGAAGATTTCGATAGTCGCATAAAGCACCTCTTTGACAGAGGGCGGAGGTGCGAATCCCGAAGCAACTCCCAGCATTACAACGTGGTGATATTTAATACCTGCAGGGGGGAAACGAGAAATAAATGTGAAATTATTAGTTTATTACAAACGTTTTGTCGGATTTTTACTGCAACAATGAGACTTCATATTGTTGCTGAACGTGACGTTTATTAATCAGAGTAAGTTCCATTACAGTCAACACACTTCTGCCAACGAGTTACAAGCGCATTTATTCCATTTTGATAAAAGTCTGGATTTATGGAGTCGATAAACTGTTGGAAGGCAGTTTAAATTGCTGCTTGGTTGGAGGATTCTATATGGAGGAAGCTGTCGAGGTGTTCGAAAAAGGTGGCAGTCTGTGGGAGAAAGGTCTGGTGAATGGGCTCGGTGAGGGAGAACTTCGTACCCCAACGTGTTCAGTTTCTGAAGAGTCACTTTTGCAACATGAGGACGAGCATTGTCGCGGAGCAGGATTGGGCCTCTTCGATTCACCAATGTCGGTTGTCGTTGGGAGAGTTTCTGATGAACAAAGTTTAATTCACGACAGTACCTCTCAGCTGTGATGATTTTGCCAGGTTTTGTTTCTTATAACAAGCAAAGAGCAGATATCCAATCGACAATTCTGTTGTTGCTTATTCGACTTGTGAGGAACCCAGTCGAGCCTTTTCACCTTGCCGATTGCGTCAAGATGCCGTAAGCAGTTGCAGTGATTACGTCAAGCTCTCCATCAATTTCTCGCACTGTTTATATTGGATCGGCTTTAACTGAGGCTTTCAGACTGTCGCCATCACAGCTGGAAGGACACCCGTTACATTCCTTATCTTCGAGGCTCACATCTCCTGATGGAAACTTTGCAAACCATCGTTGTACTGTGCGTTCATTTGCTGTGTTCTCGCCCCGTGCTTGACTCTCTCGCTTTGCGGCCTGGTTTTAACTCTGAAGAAAGATGGCACGAAAAACGTTTCCATCCACGCGAGTTGGTCCTATTCTGTGAAGCTATCGTCAGAACTTTTCCTCGTGGATTTCTCTGGTAATTCTGACTTTATTCCGCATCATCAATCCGATTTCTAGTCGTTTATTCCCCCCCCCGTTGAACTCAGTATTGTATACAAGCGCCGAACGTTTCAATCAGAATAAAGTAACCGTATCTTCGGCCAGTTCTGTGATAATGATGAAAGAACAAAGAAAGCGAAAATGAAATAAGTGGCAAGTGATTAAAAGTCATAAGTTAATTATTCGTTGTTGATTAAGTCTACGGTTTAGAAAAACGTATTGATATTTTGATGCACAAATATCATTATTTTTTACTTATTAGAAGCATCGATTTCTAGCTATTTATTATTCTCACAGCGGTTATTGAGCTATCGATTGATGTTTTAATCTATTACTGGATGCACCTAACCACTAATGGCTGGTACACTTTACTAGGTATCATAGCATCTGACCACTTTGTGTGGCGATCGCGTGACCAGGCATGATCTACTACTGATCAAATAACCTTTCAGGGTTTCAATTAAACACGGGAATGGAAGTTGAATTAAACGAGCTGGTAAATTTCATCTAGATACTCTTTAATAGTAAATATACTGCGAAGTACGTGCACATCAGTAAAAGTCAAAGATAGACATCTTATTTTTACCGAGTCAGTAAATGCGAATCTATAAGCGAATAAAATAATACCTGACAAAAATTCTTGAAACTCTTTCACTTCCGCCTTAACTTTTTTGCTTCCGGCCGTCTCCGACATAACAAAGGTGCGACACTCCATCTTACTGAAATTGCGAGGTAGAAACACACAGGCTTTCAAATGTCCGGTCGTACTCTGACTCCATGCATTTCCTTTGTCAGTCTGAAACAACAACAACAACAACAACAACAACAACAACAACAAAGAAAAGCAACCGAGAAGCTACAACTGTCTTATTTAACTACACATCAGCAACATCTCGTACTGCTTCAGTTTTATAGAAGTGTGATGCCACATAGTTTTCCTTTCGCGGTATTAGCGAGACATGAGCTGCCTCCGTAAAGGGGGCTACTGTAGCAAAGATAAGTTTGCTCGATCAGGTAAAATAACGACTATACGATGACAGTCAGATGTTCAGTTTAACCAGATTCGTTTTCATTGAAATTACCCACTAAAGATGCGGAAGTCGATCCTGACGTGACTTTTACACTTCATCTGATGTCAATAATTTTTCATAAATACTCTTATAATTGTTTATGGTAGTTGTTAAAGATGAAGCAAAGACAACTTTTCTTCTATATATAATTTCGTTGGAAGGGTTCTTATAAAGGTTTTTCCTCACACTAAAGCTGATTTCTATTATCTCTAATTGATGCGTCGTACTCACCTGGCTGTCGTAAATAACGCCATAAGGATAAACGTATTTGTAGACGGTCTTCGTTAGCTTTGTCCACGACTGTCTCCATTCCCCGTGAAGTTCTAACGTCCCCCCAGAAGTTACACCTAGAAACTTTTCTCCAAATTTATGGCCTTCAAATACAAAAGAATATTCTCCTCTTTTTCCTGAAATAAATGTAAACATTTATTTTGTAAGCCCAACATCCTCAGGAAAAATATAAAAGTTTAAATATATTTCTTCTGATAATCCGGTTTCTAGATGATCGCTTCTGTCGTTGTATTGGGCATGATACATTCGTTATAGGGAAGTGGAGCTTCGCCAGGCTGATAAACCTGACCGCGAGTAAGCGGATTTGTCAGAACGTCTGCCATAAACGCGGTAGTGCAATGGCGGGCCTTTACGGCGCACGACAACGAACGGCCGAGAACTCCTTATCAGAAAGGAGAGTAATCCCGGCGAGGCAGAATGGTCCAGAAAAGTTAGACAAAAGCGAACACAACAGGAAACCACCGAAAGAGGTAGGCACCAGACCAAATCGGGGTAGCCGTCGTCGAGAACAAGTAGATCACGCTAAACCCCGCCCGCTATTGCTCTTCTACCCCGTTTCTCCACACTCCAAATGGCTCCGGTTTACAGCGGAAAACGGGAATAAAACGACAGATCTTTCTCTAAAGAGAGCCGAAGTGCCTACCACAGACCAACGTCCCGCGTCAGGGTTAACATGTCAGCAGTCACGTGATAATCTTGTTACCTGGCGCCATCAACGACGCCTGTTTTACTTACTGGTTTTATAATCTATGCAAAGTAAAAGGGTTAACTTAAATTCATGAGCTCGTGAAAAGAGGGAGGATTCTATTAAGAAATTAATATTGGCCCTTATTATTAATTCGCTCGATCGGGCTGACTGTCAGTTAAGAACAATTCGGATTTGTTACTCTGAGTTGACTATATATAAGAGAGTTGAACTGGTTTTGGCTCAGGAAAAACGTGATGAGGACAACTTTTATTCTTCTCCAACCGTACACTTTTTTCGAGTTTAATAATAATAAAATAATGCACACAAACACACGCGCACTCCCATCTCAGACGATAGGGTTACTGAGGGTTTTCTCCTATCATCTTATAGCAAAGATTAATGGACCTCGTTTTGATTTCTAGAAACTGATTTGGTGTTGATTTCATTAGCAACATGTTTTTTGCCAGCAGTTAGTATTACGTTTGCACTTTTTAAGGACTACAAACTGGTCTTGATTTATAAACTCGTTGGTTGCTCTATCGTCATGGTCGTTTCTGATCTACCGTCTAACCGAACTATCTAAATGCTTACTGTTTCCGGCTTATTATAGTTCTAGTAATGTGGCGAGAGGGGGGGATCCGATGATGTAACTGTTAATTCTATAAATAACGCGTACGTTTAAAACCTTTCCGTCTCTTATACGGGCATCTAAGAGTTTACGTACCTGTAAGAGTAATCAAGGCAGATCGATCAAATGCACAGTCTTTGCTTCCTATCTGTAGTGATCCTTTTATTAGAAGATATTTCGAGGTCAAATTATAGTCTCCCGCCGGACTCCAAACCAGCTGACCAGCGGGGCTGATTAGTATTCCGTTTAAAGGTGGTGGGCTTTCATCCAACAAAACTGGCCCTTCAATCTTTACAATGCTTCCTTCTCGGGGTTTCTGTTTATACAGAAATAAAAGGAGCGTAATTAATACAGTTTACTTATACTACTAGTATCGAGTTTTCCCATTAAAAGGGGCGATGATGGACCTGCCAATGCTTACGTATCTCATCTGAATCCTGAGCATCACGATTGTTTGTTACTATAGAACAAGCAAGCACAAATCGTCTTGTTTTCGATCTACTCTGCCGGCACCTGGTTTGTGGACAGGGTTCTTCCCCCACATCCTTTCTCTGAGTATACTATAATGATGGTCTATCATTCCCTCACTGCCACATTACGGACATTATAGGTCATCTGAAAGTCTTTTCCTGTCTGCCTCAAGGAAAGTATGACTCCCCCATCTCAATCGTTTGATCATCGCAAAAATATGTAAGCATTGCTATATCTTTTCATATCTAACATATCTTAGTGCTGATCAATTTGTTGTTGTGTTGTAGACCGATGTCTACAAGACCGACAACTCTGGCGAGGGAACGTAATGCCGCAGTTGTCCGCCAGGAAGCGCTGCTAACCCTGCGCCATAAAGGGTCCGGCACATACAATTTCGACAGAATATCTTTCCGGGTTTTAGACATAGTAGGAAACACAGACACTGGTATTTCATTAAATTGTTTAATTAAAACGAGAACCTTTAAAAAAAATCGACATATTAAGCGAAAATTAACTTTGGTTTCATTAGATCGACTTTTTAAAAAAAAATTTACGTAAAGATGTCACGTGAAATATGATGCTTTGCGCAGTCGGTTCTAAGACAAACAAGCCTCGCTATGGATAGGTCAGGGTCTCCTTCTGTTTGATTTTTGCGATAATTCTGCGAACCCCCACTAACAACGTTTTAGTTTACAACTTGTCTGCCCTCATCAATAAAAGAAGCGAGATACACGAGAAAGAATTTTACTTTCTGACCTTGAGAAGAAAAAAAAAAACAACTTATGACAGGCTTAGAAATCTAATTAATCTTTCTTTGTCGACCGAAAATGTCCTCGTTGGTGGAGAAGTCATTTTTGGGATTTCATTCGTACGTCAAAGTCTGCGAGGAAAGCGGCCCTGCCTAAGAGGCGCTATCATTCGGCCGTCACGCGAAGCCCGGCACTTCGGCAGATGTTTATTCCGAACGTTTCTGACGCACACCAAGACAGTAAAACACGCGCAGTCTGGTTTTCTCATTGAGTGCCGGAATTACAGAACAAAGAACTGTTCTGTTAAAGCAGAGTGAATTCGCAGCTATCTGGCTGGCACCGAGCGGAGTTTTAAAAATAAACATCCACTCGTGCTGGATCTTGTTATTTTTTTTATATTACAACAAACACTTTTTAGAAAAGTGAACAGCGGGATGGTGCTTCAGATAGGCATTCTAATGCATTTCTAGCATATACATTTGTGAAGAGCTATGATTTCTCCTCATCATCGTCGCCATGCTAAATTGTGAACTGTCTACTTTCGATCTAAGAAGTGGCTCATCGATTCTCATTTAAAAGGAAAGTGAAAAGTATTGATAGCTTCATGATTGATTAAAACCGCAGAATGAGAAATTTTTCTCCAAATAAATACAAAAAAATTGGCTAATATTAGTGCTAAACCACATTTCTCTCTTTGTTTCCATGACGACCGGTTAACGTACTATGGCGCCCAAAAGTTTTTCCTCACCCTATAATTGTCTAATTTTGATTGACACAGTCGAACTAAACCGGCCCAACTCACACAATAATAATGTGACGTTACTGACGTTGTTGACGTTACTGACGTGATGGCTTTACCGACGTTGTTGACGTTACTGACGGTAATGACGTTACTGACGTTACTGGCGTGATGACGTGCGTACCGCTGTGTAGTTTACCTCCACGGACTGAATGGGAAAACGACCAAAACTGTGAAAGGTGACAGTTTGAAATCTACAAACACAGGATTTCCGAAAAGACCTTATAAGGGATGACGACAATCGGGACCAGACAATTAGAAGGGGTCACGGGTACAGGGCCAAGCTACATCAGCATAGATTTGGAGACAGATCTTGTTAATGTTTTCCCAAGCGTGATGCTAAACGTTTGGGCGTGGATCTACAATAGGTGTTAAGCGATCATAAGTCAGTTCTGTTGTTGTCAAAGCAACTTTAGTCAAAACGTATAAAACTGGAAGTTCTCCGTTAAATGAGTATAAAAAATAGGAAATAAATTACTGAACTCACCTGTTTGTTTGGCCAAGTATCTGGGTGTGACCACTTGTTGAGCCGTTGGTTTTCATGAGGACAAGAGCACAAAACAACAGAAGCTGTGGCCAGGAAAAGCAGCTCAGCAAAAGGGGCGGACACCGTCATCTTTTTCTTTACAGACAAAGAAACAACCAACTGGAAACTATACTGCTTCGGTCTGCTAATCTTGATGGGAGAGGCTCTTGGTAGACGTGAGCTGCTATTTCATGTCTGACAACAATCTGAATATCGGTAACTTGTGCCAGTCGATAGTCATCTTGCCAGCGAATCAATTTACTTCTGTCCTACAGGCTCTTAAAAGCTTTAACCCCCCTAGACAGCTGTCTTAAACGTTGAGCAATAGATTATTTTAGCAGCATTATACTGCTACCATGATTAATGAGAAAGTTGTCCTAATTATACGGAATATGGAAACGATGGGAAGGTGAGTTTGCCCCGAGTAAAGTTTATTTTGACAAGTAAAAGGCCAACTTAGTACTTGTCTTCCCACTAATAAAATAAATATAATCAGCGACATTAAGCGTTTCGAATCACTTGTTCTTGGGTATATACGACCTGCTACAATGGTAGTGCTGTAGAATATATGTAAAGAAAGTTATACGAGTTTTCTAATAATTGATGCATTAAAAATTATTTGTTGATCTTGCTGATTCATTATGGCAAAATAAAAAAAAAAAAACGTTTTTAGAAGCCCGCCTACATCTGTCCGAAAATAAGTAGAAAGATATGAGAACAGATCTAGTGATTGGGCTCAAAAGCTAGTACAATGTGTTACATAATCCGTTATATCACGAAGCTAGTGTATGTGTTATTTGCGAAAAGAAGACGTAAATATATTATGCTTATACAGTCAAAATTAACCAAGGTTATTATTAATAGTATATTATAATAACGCCTTATATTTTTTGCAACAAGTGAGGAGAACCAGATTTTGTTGATTGCAGTTGTATTATTTAATGAAGCCAGTACAATCTAAAAGAGAAACACAATATCCTGATGAAGATATTCAGAATTTCAGAATCGATAAAAAGTACCAAATATTATGGTCATTACAATTGTCATTTATAAAAATACTAAAATACAAACTAGAACCAAACGTGACCTCTTAATTTTTATTTTATGTATGTTAGGGATACATCAGAATTAATTATTAGTGTAATCACAGTTTCTAGTATTTTAAAAAAAAGCTATCTTTAGGGAATCAAACATAGTTATTGTTATCGTTGTTTTATAACAAATTCGTTTACACATGACAACGCGAACAACGTATTCTGGTTAAGGTTGCACGTGTTATTTGCAAGTATTCATGGAAATCTGATAGAAATGCTCTAGTATTTTAATAAAATTATTTGGAGGACACGCGATGATAATATAGGTTTGAACTTACGTGCGTCCAAGTCCAAAGTTCCGGAAATCTTAGAACAAAGCTGTATACCAATAGATCTTGTGCAGTGCCTAATTTTTCTTAATTTTTTATATGCTTTTACAAGTGGGCGTTGATCATATGAACGTATACGCACACACAAAAAACATTTAAAAACCTGTCAGCGATAGCAACGGTAGCTGTGCTGGCCGCAGACTAACAACAACCAGTCATGAGATAAAGCAACCAAAATTGCATTAGATGGACATGTAACCAAGTATGGCTGAAAATAAAGCCCTTTCACGCGCAGACAACTAAAACCACGTGCCCGCACAAGTTACAGTTAATATCGTATTTCTGTCTCTTGTTCAAGAGAGTCTTTCTTCGCTTCAGGCCGTCTAACAGATGTTCACAAACGGAATGAGACCGGGACTTGCTGCAAAGCCATGGCAGGGCGGTCGCTTTCAAGAACTGCTGCTGCTCTCTGAGGTCTGACATCGCCAGTTATAAACAGTGGGCGTGGTCTTCGCGAGAGACGGCGATTCAACACGATGCTTTCTCAACAGATTTGTCAGTCTTCGGCGTACTTTGGACATCCTCTGAGATAGAGTTAAATAGTTCTAGTCGTGTTGCAAATGAAGCCTGTCCTGTGAGTATACAGTCTGCCTATCTCTGCCCGTAGATTCCTGCGTAACGTGAAAATCTCTCCGCACATTGTTGATTCAGATTTATCCAAATCAGACTTCGGATCTGACTCTACACAGATCTGTAACATTTCGGCTGACACACACCTTCTTGCTCGATAAGGCGATACCGGCTCGACTCTGAGCTGATCTAGTAACAGTACTGCCAACTACTCCAAAGTGTCCCGGTACCCGTTTCAGTATAAATATAAAACCACATTCTGATAACTCTGTGAGCGCTAACCCTGTGTCTTCGATGGTCGCGTGACTCAGACCGGATTCTTCTTCGTCTTTCAGACATCGTAGGAGAAACTTCTTGTTAGTAAAGATACTTAAACGACCGGCTAAGTCAGGTGGAAGCGTAACCTTTTAAATTTAAAATGTCTTTGCGCAATAGCTGGCTGCAGACAACTCCAGCCGGTACCTCTACCTTACCTTCCTCTCCACCTGGAACTATTACGTAAATCCCCGCCCCACCAGACTCGAAGTCTTTAAGACATCTACCCTAGATGTCTCCACCTACACAGCTCTCGCTCTGTTATAATCTGACCACTTTGTACCAGTACTGAAAGCCGATACTTCTGTATACGATTGAAGTTTTTAGAGGTTTTCTCGTAAATACTAAAAACTACGTGTTTTCTGACTTTCATGTACCACAGTGTTGTGAAACAGTCAGAACGCTTAAGGAAACAAAGCTTTAATACTAGGAATAGATGTTCAAATGAAAACCCGGATCGGCTCCCAGGCTTTAATTTAATGTCCGTCCCTAGTACAAGCTGATTACTACCTTCGTATCTTTAATCCAAAATGGCAATGCTCACGTGATCCAATTACAGTGACATAACCACCTTAATTTAAAGATGTATGCATTTCAAACTTTAAAAGGTCTTTCAGCTCGATTTTTGGTGAAGAATTGACAAACTATTAACAAAAGGCAAATAGAAACTGTTTTATTATTTTCTACAGTACGTATACGTATCTGAAAATCTAAAAAAAATTCCTACATTTATTTCCACTGTTAATTAATATCTTGCTATTTTTAAAGCATTTTAAAAGCTCAATTAGTATGCAAAATGGTGCTGCGTTCTGATTGTGTTATTGCTAAGCGATCGCCGGTTGTTTAACTCAACTCTGGCCGTTAGATCGTCGGACCGAGTCATCTGGGGGTCGTCTCGACCGGTTATTTTTTTGCCTTCACAGTCTTGTCAATGCTGGGATCGAGGAAGTCCTTTCCGCTCATGTCCGTGTAATTCTCGTTCGTTGCTATGGCCGCGTCGGGTACCTGTAACAACAAACAGCGCGCACCAAGTTTTAGGCGGCAGTGTATAGGATTGGAAAGAGATACTCCGAAAGGTGGTTAGTATCAGTTCAGATTATAGGACCCGTGATAACCAGTCAGTTCGTGTGTGTGCTAAAACCACTGATAAACATAAGGGGCGCAACCCGTCTTTACCGGTAAGTTTCCTTACTTATCACGAAATGACGGAGCTTCCTTATCTATAGTCCATCTATATGTAGTATTCTATTAGTGTGTAAAATTATTGGGTCGCAGTGAACCGCGTTCATACGAATGATGCTAATTTAATGGCATAAAACCAACACCGATAGGTTACGTTTGCGATAAAAGATCGGATGGCGGAAGATTGTCGATTCCTCTCTCACCTTCTCCATCGGTGTGTATCTGGGGTGGTGGTGCTCATATACTGGGTTGTTGGCGCGGGTGTTGTACGAATACAGCAACGTCCAGCGACGTTTTTCGCTTCTGTTCTGGTCAGCCATGTGCACCAGATTGGAGTGGAAATACAGGGCATCTCCTGAAGGAAACAAAAGAAATGCGTTTCCTCAGATCACAATGGTAACAACAAAGAGAAAAAAAAATTTATCATGAATTTTATTGAAGAAACACTGAAGTCTGCAACAGATTTAATATGTCAGTGCTGTTTATAATCTGTCTTCAATGCTAAGCTTATTAATAAATAATTATCTAATGTATATCGGAAATACTGAATTAAGTATTCTTATATTCATACAGCTTTGTCTGGAGTAGAAAACTACGGACGTCATAAACGCTATGACGTACTTGAAGTAATATGTGGTCTCCGTGACAGGAGAGCTACGGTGTCACCCATATATGTTTTGAAAATATCATCAGAAATTTAACTTCACTAAAATTCCCTTAGAATCACTGACACGGGTGAGTTTTATTACAAACTTATTTTTACTTGAGGAATATATTAAGTTAGTTAATGGAAATATTTCAGTGTTTCTGTAACAACAAAAGTTATAAGCACCTACACTAACGAAAAGCGCTAACGTCGTTAAAATAAACTGTCATGTACAATACATTACACACACACACACACACGCCAGTGTTTACAAGGGAGGCTACTCTAGCGAGGGAGCACGTTTAATCGCGACACAAAAGCACAACCAGATCTCTTCATTTTATGATGTGTGGGTACTGGAGAGCCCGGACGATACCCTACACGACCGGCTGATGAGGAAGAGTGCGAGGAGAACGTAGGCCAGAACGAGCCGACGGAATCGAACTTTCCAGTCCGATAGCCTAATAAGCACTGGGTATATTCCAAGAATTGTTTGAAAATAGCAGGCTGACAGAAAACTAAAGATTTTCAACGCTGCATAATGTCCTGCTTAATGTATATATATATATAAACAAGTTAAGATTCAGATTTAAAAAAAAAAAACTATTTTAAGGATGTAGAAGCCATCTTAGTAAAGAGACTCGCATACCTGGCTCCATTTCTACGTACACGTGGTCAAGGCATTTCATCAAGTGACCAATACGTTCCATGTCGGCTCCGTGCTGACCTCCGACAAAGTTGTGGTTGACCCTGCCACACTTGTGTGAGCCCCTCAGTACCTGCAATACGGACCAATGACGAATCGGACGTTTCTCTATTTGCCATCAAATCAATTCCTACATAGTTACCAAGTGCCGGCTGTTACCTGTGACTCTATAAAACCGATCCGTAAGATACCTGCCTCTGTAGCAAACGTTCGTGAAAGAAATACGAACGAAACGACGTGGAGTCGCAGGTAACCGTACACGTGTTATGTAGTCGCCAGTGTTGGCCACCATTTAGGGTTGGTTTTCAATGATCAACTAGTAATGATCTAATTTAGCTAAACCATCCGGATTAAATTTACAATGTGTACGTTTGGAAGTACTACAATATTTAACAACACGAACTTGCCCAGCTTCTTGCGGAATTCTAAAAAAATCTAAAATCCTGCCTGCTGGTCGGCCTCCTTGACTTATCACATTTACCACGGAGGTGTACAGCTGGAGAGACAGCAAAACGCGAAAACCCATGGTATCCCAAACTGATAGTCATCATCAGAATTCGATGTATGCACGTGCTACAAGCCCTGACAGTGAAACTCCGTTATTTTATTAAGATAAATATAAAGCCTGTTTTGGGTTTTGAATTTAGGAGATTTTAAAATGATTTTTGGCAAGTTAGCTCCTATCTCTTCGCCTCCTCCCAAACACATATTTTGGTTTACGGAAGCGAGAAGATCCGGAAACAACAAAAGTATATGGAAATGGGAAGAGAAGCCAAAGGAAAACCTAACAACAGCATCTTCTTTAATCGATTTTTCGCTTAATAATTTTGGATTCGCAAAATATTGATTTTTATCTATTTTTAAATAACTGCTTTATTCTGCTTAATTTCCAAATTTTAAACATGAATATTCGGAAATTTGTGAAGCTGCTTGATAGCGATCGTTGTCATGTCAACAGCTGAAGCCTCGTGCAAGATCGTCACTGCGGATTATATTAAAGAACGCTCTAATTTCACTCTTTATAATATATGAAAACTACTGTTTTCTATTTCATATTTATAATTTTTCACTCCATCGAAGTTAGTAGAACAACCTAGTTTAGACTGAATTTAAATCCCTATTTTTGAAGGAATTTTAGTTCAAACGGAATAAAATTCAAATATGGAAGCTGGCAGATGAAGATCTGATCACGAATAACGTCCCTTGACGATCTTTGTCTTTCGAGAATAGCCGTACTACGGCTTTTCGACCTTAGAATTTCAATTCTTTCGTATAGCAAACTTTCTATGGGTCATCTGTTGTATGTAATACTTTGCGCGCTGCATCATATATCACATTAAACCGATAGGTTAACATTAACAGAAGGCACACAGAGTCCCAATTAACGATATTTTTAATGATTTAACTTAATACTATTTTTTACATAGAATTTTGTTTACAGCATCAGAATCATTTGGTGGTAAGCGTAAGTTCACTAATTTGTCCATATTTAAATTCCCAGCTAAGATATTAGTCCCGGCTCGTTTTAAATATCTATTAATAGGAATTTCAGTATAGCTTTGAGGTGACGTTAAAAACCTGAATTTTGTTAAATTTACGTTAAGCTCATTTACAGACACGGGCCCAAGTATTTTCACCTGCGGGCACTCGAAAACTTGTGACCGTCCAGACGACAGTAGGACTTAATTGGTCTATTAGGATAATATACACAGAAGATGATTACCCGTCATTCAACGAAGACAATGAATTAGAGGCTTAAAAATACAAGGGGGTTTCGCTTTAGACAAGTCCGAAAAGGGTCTTTATCTATAATAGGCTGAGACAGTAATGATAATACATGATTGACTCGATTTCATATTTCATGCTGTGTTCTTGACATTAGTCTATCTTTCTTAGAACAGCAGCTTCTATAGTAATACATGACAAATGCGCATACCTGCAGACAGCCATTAGTCTTCTCACATTTATCCAAGGCAATATACACTGTCATGAGGTCAGGGAAAAGGCAGCCATTATTGTACCAGTATCTGTGGCCAAGGAGACAAACGAAATTCTACTGCAAAGTTCACACAGACACAAAGAAGAAGCAAAAACCAATAAGATAAAAAAATAAAATAGAATTTCTGTTGAGAATTATTTTAAAGTGTATATTCTAACCAAAGGATTACCCATAATCTTGATGCCAGACATGGCGGCCAGCCGTGAAAGGTTCTTTGAGCATCAGTTTGGCGTGGTAGAAGTACACTTCTCCGCCCAGGATCTGCAGTATACGAAAGACAACGAGAAGAGAGCGGTGGCGATCTTTTGTCCAGTGATTAAAAGGAAAGCTCTGATACAGTTACATGGCTAGCACCTGATGTAGAAACGTAGCACATTGCAGCGCGGTTAAGGAGATTATCATACAGTTTAATACTAGTGCTAGCTTCAGATTTTGGGCCTACATCCCCTGGCGTGGGTCATTCTCCAGCCGGCCCCTCCTGGTTTCGTACTACCTCTAGAAATAACAAGATCATGTATGGTTTCCCGGGTACGTGTGGTGGAAGTACTCCAACCATACCCGGAGTCATCGAGACTGATACCCCTCACTTTCCAGCTCACCGCTTTCAGATGTCCTTAGACCTCCAAAGTCAGGACAGCGGTTCGCTAAGATACAAATTTGTTGTTGTTGTTTTTGCGAGTATTTATTATGAAAATATGTCTGGTACCTTCCAAGAAAATTAGAGCGCGGTAACGACTAACAATGTTGTCCTCGAAAGATATCCCCTCCCCAGTCATGTCGGGCCACTTTAAATGTCTCTGACCGAATTACCCGTCAACGAGTTAGGACGAGACGAACCCGAGAACCAGCAACTATGTTGCCGGAAGAGACGAGCGCGGGACCTTTTTTAACTCTAAATCCTGTCAGAAAAAAATGGAAGTATTTACCAAATACATAGGAAGAAAATTCAGTCCATTATCGCGAAGACAACTTCTTTTTTATATATATATTGGCCTAGAATAGTGATTATAGCCCCTCTAATTTAGGGTATTTTGAACATCAAGTTTCCACGTTCAGGTAGTTTCAGGAAAGAAGCTTACACGAATAAAACTTTGCCGCTCAGTGAAAAGTTAATAAAGCCAATCTCCTGCGCAAAAGAAGTAGAATATCTTTTTTTAAAGGGCTACATAATTCGCATTTTTCCAAAAGCCGTCTGGTGGTACAAAAACTAGAGGCATCCCAACCAACCGACTTGTTTACTCATGTGAAAATAAACAGATTATTAGATGCATTGGAATATTCTTGTGTGGTAACCAATAATTGCACACATTTTATTCAATTATAAAAAACAAATAATGAAGAAAATGTATTAAAATCGAAAGAAAGTGAGGTTCCACTGTATCTTTTGGTAATCACTCATTATCAAAGATACCCGTGGACAAACCATTTATTGTTCTTTTGTTTTGTTTTCAATAGCCAATAAAATATGGAAAAGATCGAGGACAAAAATATGATAAATGTGTATTAAAAAGAAAAGCAATGTGAAAAGGTTCCATTGTATTCTGTGCACAGTTATATCATCAAAGCACTACACAACGAGTTGCTGTCTTTTGTATTATAGCAATTAACATAAAAAAAGATCCAGGACAGACATTTGATAAATGTTATTGGAAAGAAAAGTAATCTGAAAAGGTTCCATTGTATTCTATAGCCACTTTTATCAGATACCAAATAATAAAAAAACAACTTGTTCTACATTTTTGCCACACAGAGAGAGAGAGAGAGAGAGAGAGAGAGAGAGAGAGAGAGAGATGGAGAGAGAGAGAGAGAGAAGGATGGAGAGAGAGAGAGATGGAGATGGAGAGAGAGATGGTGAGAGAGAGATGGAGAGAGAGATGGAGAGAGAGATGGAGAGAGAGAGAGAGAGAAGAGAGAGAGAGAGAGAGAGAGAGAGAGAGAGAGAGGGAGAGAGCATTGGGAGAGAGAGAGAGATGGAGCGATATGGAGGGAGCAAGCACGAGAGAGAGAGAGGCTGGTGCGCGGAGCGAGAGCGAGAGAGAGAGGAAGCGAGCGAGAGCGAGATGGAGGGGCGCCAGAGATGGAGAGAGAGAGACGCGAGCGAGAGAGAGGGCGAGGACGAGAGAGAGCGAGCGAGCGAGCGAGAAGGCGCGAGAGAAGAGCGAGAGAAGAGAGAGAGCGAGCGCTGGAGAGCGCGAGCGAGAGACGAGAGAGGCGAGCGAGAGAGAGGAGCGCCGCGAGAGAAGCGAGAAGATGGCGACATGGAGAGGGGAGCGCGAGATGGTGAGGGAAGAGAGATGGAGAGGAGAGATGGAGAGAGCGCGAGAGAGAGCGCGCGATGGCGCTGGAGCGGGAGCGAGAGCATGGTGAGAGAGGCATGGAGGAGAGAGCGATGGCGCGGAGCGCTGGGCGAGAGAGAGCGCGAGCGGGCAGCGAGCCTGGCGCAAAAGAGCAGCGAGAGCGCGAGCGGAGCAGCGACGAGCGCGAAGAGCGAGCTCGGGAGAGCGAGAGCCGGCTCGCTGGTGAGGGGAGAAGAACACACCCTGTCTGCTATCGCATTGTTTGCCATTTTACAGACAGATCAGAATAGATTGTCATATGCAGCAAACCTTTGCGCAGTATTCTGTTAGAGAGACTGCCAGTTTATTTGAAGGATGACATCGCTCAATATAGCCTTATGATGGCTAACAGTTGGCCGTTAAGTTCTGTAGCATTTATTCGACTTAATTAGAATAGATTACGTATTTCTTAAATGGAGAATAAAGACCGCATAACATTCAGTAGCAAACGCAAAAAAAAACAAACAAACTCCATTGTAAGGCAACAGGATGAATCTGAGGCGGAGCGAACTCTACCTTTTCACACGTCCCCGCAACTTTCTCGCATCTGGCGAGCATCCCTGTGACGTCATTACCCGGGTGACTCCAGATGACGAGTTTACTTTCTCGGCCTTCGTCATCAGGAACCTGCAAATGCAACAGGCGAAGTAAGACAGGACCCGAGGCTAGCGACTGGAGCCCGGACAGACTGGGACAAACCCCGACAGGCTGTTTTTCTGACCATATATTCATTGTTGTTTAGAATTACGTAACTGCGTCCAGCTGGCGCACCGACTACTTGGCTTATAGATCCCTAATCCACAGATTACTAGTTCAGACTTATGAATTCATTTTCAACTTCGTAACTATGAAACTAAAATACGTAACTGGATTCCCCCCATAATTTAAAAGTTTTGCTAATGCAAAATCAAAAAGCAACAACAACAACAACAATAATAATAATAATAATAATAATAATAATAATAATAATAATAATAATAATAATAAATAATAATAATAATAATAATAATGCGTTGACAGAAATTAAATTAAAAAATCTATCTGCCATCAATTATCGATACATGATCAATCTATCATGATATCTGATTGAATAAATGCCTGTGCCAACTATATATGTATTAACCGGTACATAGCACAGTCAGAAACTGTCAAATGTACGGTGATTTTTGATCTGAAGAAAATTTCTTTGTTTTTTTGTAAAACTAAAAGTAGAATGGACGGAAGGTGGATCAAAAACTGAAATCCTTTAGTTTCCAATGGCATTCATATCAAATCGATGTGTCCGCCCCTGGGTTTAGTGCAATCCCGAAGACGGCAGGACGGAGGGGTCCTCGAGTCCCTGGGCCCATTTACTTGTATAGATCGCTGCAGGTTTTGAGAAATCCGACTGGGTGGCCACTTTTCACGATTCCTTGTTGAGACAGTGGACTGTCGGCCCGATCTGGCTCTGTCTTCGACAGATAACTGGTTTTGGTGAACCGATCGATGGTGGTACGGGCGATAAATTCTCTCCTAATTTTCATTTTTTGAGATGAAATATTTCTGCTTCCCCAGACTGAATTAACGCAACCACATCGGGGCGCTTGTGGGTCATTATCCGTATAGCGGATGATCTGGGCTTTCCAGCGATGCAAATGACAACAATTTAGGCCAATCGGCAGCCTCAGAATTAGTTCTGAAACGGTCAGCTAGAATTTAAAAACGCTCCCAGTACAGTATAATGACGTCCCAGAGTAAGAAAAACAAGAAGAAAGGTGGAAATATTTGAAAAAAAAACAAACATGGATGCGTCGTTTATGCGACGGAAGCAGAGCGACATCCAGCTTTATCTCTTGAAAATCAGTTCCAATCAATATCGGGACAGCGACAATATAAGAGATGGACGACAATAACAAATCTCTCTAGATCTGATGCCAGAAGCCATCCCCGCCCTGGTTGATCCGCTCGGCACTCGACACAAATCGCCGATGGAGTAGATGCATCACCAAGTTTAGAAGAACCGGAACAATGGTACACGAGTGTCTCGCGTCAATGTGGCCCGCTCCATCAGTTAAAGATATTATCAAAATGTTCAATTCTGAAGCTTCCCCATCACACACAACTGCTAACTTTTCAGCAGGTAGGAACGAACGTTCTTCTGGTGCTTTGACTGTTTCTGTAAATCCTTGGTTGCTCGCAGAACATTCCAGAATAGACAACATAACCAAGCGAAGCGCAGTCGTTTGTACGAAAGAATGCGTTGTTTTCTGACCGCCTGCTCGTACTTACCCCGTAAGAGTGCGTCAGGATTTCGCTCATGTCAATAGTCTTTCTGATTCTGCTCATCTCTTCATCGTCCAGCAGCCCTCTAAGGACACAAGCCAGTACCGTTCAAGAAAATACAAACATGACTTTGAGAAAATGAAATATCACGATCTTTTTCACATCTATAGAATGAACAAAAACGCTTATCTAATGACGGTAAAGTTAAAGACCTGGAAACCCTGACTGACCCCTTCGGTCCGTCAACAGCAGTGCAAAACTATCTGGATGCTTTGTCTTTTTACGAATTCTTTAAAAAAAAAATGTAGTTGTATAGATAATGAGATCGTTATTATTGTTGTTGTAGTTTCGTGAGAGCTGTGTAGAACATTCTGCCTGAGTAAATTGTTGCATCGATTAATAAACGTATCTGTTTGCTTTCTTTAAGCTAATAAAGCATCAGTTCAGATGATACAAAGGAGACCGGCACTATAAAACTCGCTGCTAGAAAGATACCTTTAGTATTGTAAAAGTAGACTGATCGGTTATTTCAATTGTGCTTTATTAAGAAGCCGGAGACCAATGTAAGGAAACATTAAAGCCTTATTAAATAGTTTGGTTTGATGTATTAAATAGTTTGTGTCCTTTTTTTTTCCACAGCTTTATGCATTTCGAGATATGTGAGAAAAACACGAGTTATCTTTCTTGTGTCTTGTTGATTAAAGCTCTCCGTGTAGTTCTTCCAATATCAGTAAATCAGCCAACTGGAATAAATGAATTGGAATTTACGCAGAGAAAATTAATGAACCAAGAAATTCTAATAAATGTATTAAATTTCTTTCATTTCTTTTCATGGATAAATTTAAAATGTAACGTAGAAAAAAACATATAGCACGTGATAACGTTGTTTTTTATTAGGACCGTGATGTGACAGGGTTAAAATGACTTTAATGGCCACTCTTCATATTCAAAGAAGTTTTAACTCCTGTGAAATATGACTTTAAAAAGTACTGGGAGTTTATAATAATAATAATAATAATAATAATAATAATAAAATAATAATAATAATAATAATAATAATAATAATAATAATAATAATAATAATAATAATAAATATAATAATAATAATAATAATAATAATAATAATAATAAATAATAATAATAATAATAATAATAATATATAATAATAATAATAATAATAATACTAATTGTTAAAAAAGAAGTAATTAATGTACCCTCACAATGAAATAGCCATACTCTTCAAAATCTTTTTTCCTATCTTCTGTGTACACAAACGTTGTTCCTCCATTACACTGATATTCTGGAAGTTAAAACACGTTGAAGAAAAATAAGTAAACGATTAATGATACACTAACAAAATTTTAACAACACTGGTAATAAAACGTAGTACATGATTTTGGCCAAGTCGCAGATCTCATTATTTTATTGAAAGTTCAGGGTGCAATTTCTAACCGATTTTTATGCCCATCTGTATGTTTAATTCTAGTAAATTATTCTTTATGATGACTAACAAATAGGTATATTTATTTATATGTGAAAAATTACATTAACAATATTCATGATTTTAAAGAAACAATGTTATCGTGTATTTTTAAAATTTCATTCAGTGTTCAGAGTAATCAGGAAAATGCATCTCTCCGCATCTCATTTTTAGATCTGAAGCTCTGTATCAGCTGACTGGAGTTTAGTGGATCGTTGGTAGTTTTTCACACAACGCGTGAGAAATTTCTGCCATATGTTACTGTTGAGGCTGGATTTACGAAATACGGTGAACACAACTTGATGACTCCCGGGACTATTTTTTTCAGCGGATTACTTCAAATTTGCGTCAATATCCAGCTCATTTTCATCACAATCAGTATCTTCCATGTTTACCACTGCAATTGTGCATCACCATATTATTCCATTATATTAATAACATCGGCTTCAGGGTCATATTGGTTTCCATCATTGACACCAACCTGATATTTTTCAGGAAATTTCTATCAAGAAATTCTTCAGATAAGGCAACAGATAAACAGTTATTTGTTTCTGAATACCAACCATTGAATGGAATCTTATTATAAATTTAGTTGAGAACGGCAGCTTTATATGAGCTTGGGAACATTAGCACAGAGCTTAATAGGATAGTCTTTCAAAAAGTTTGCCAAATCAGTGTAAAGATTCCAGAAGTCTCGCATTACTAGAATTTGGGAAACAGTATCTTGAACTGCGAGGTTGAGTAAGTTCATCTGACAATGCATTTCCAATGCTCAACACTTCGTGTCTTGAATTTGCTTTTCCACTCCATCACTGATGGTTTTTGCATCATATCTTCTAAGGGCACAAAAGTCTCAGGATGTACTCATCCACTCTCAGATTCTGAGAAACAGTTCTCAATGTAATGTAGATCTATCTGTTCAATACACCTTCTGTTTTATCTGCCTTTATAGAACAGTACTTTCTTTCCTTGATAATTTCACCGAATTTACATAATAATTAGTGGGCCATAAGCTCCAGGATCTCATTTTAAATTTCTAGTGAGCTCTATGTTGTCTTTATTATTCAGCCAGAGAATTAAATCATTATGACGAGACATGAGCTTGAAATTTGGACCGGCATCTTCGAATCGGTATTCTTTGTATTGCAAGAAATTGTAGAGATGTAAATAGTTCAGTGAGGCAGTGTGCTGCGAGTTTCCTTTTGGATTCATATTGCAAGCTTAGTTGATCCAAAATATTTAACCTTGACATCAGAAACCGGAATTTATACACAGCACCAACATGGACCGAGCATCTGTCAGGACAAGGTGTAACTCTAAAACCTTTCTTGGTAAATGCCATCTGACCCTGACAGAAGCTTGGTATTGTGCTCCGATATTCGACGGGACGCGCGACCGAATGCAAAATTTTTAGCAATATCATACCCTAACAACAGAAACATTTGATGCCATCATTCTTGAAATATTTTGTATATTGTGGAGAAAAAGAACCCTTAGGTTGCATAGAGTCAGACATGAGATTGGGTGAATCTCAGGTACAGCTGCTGAAGTAGAAGGTGAACTCATAGACTCTTCTGAACTAGTTGAGATTTTAAAAACATTTTATTAATCACTTTTGACAAAGTCAGCAATAGTTATTCACTGGAACCGCAGTAATATTACTGCTTGTTATGTTTATTTACTACACAGACGTTTTATGCTCCGTCCACAAGTGATTAATTCAAGTTAAAACTATAAACATATATGCATATATTATATATGCTCAATAACCATAACCAGGTGTGATTCTAGAAAGGAAATTCAAGAATTGCGTATAAAGAATGCACACATGTGACATAAAAGATCAGAACGATTAAGCCAAGTAATTGGTCAATATGTATAATATTATTCGATGTCACGTACATTATACATACCACGTGGGTGGTACTGTTGGTACCGTGCAGGTGTATATATAACAACAATACTGTCCTATGAATTATACAACCATTTATGTACATACATATTACTACATGTGGTCGCCAAATAGATTGCTGTTAATGATATGCAAGGCTTCAATCGAACTACAGCCAACCCACGGGGGATTTATATAGTGCAGCAAGACCACTGTTGATGACGTATGAACTTATATACACCCGGAGGCCTTGGAATGGCGCGATTCTAACAGCACAGGTCGTAACGAAAATCCACCCAGTGTTTATTCAATAGCACTTCCTAAAATATATTAGGGATGTAAGTGCGCTCCCATAATTGAACTCGTCGATTTTGGTATTCATCCGTCTGTACAAAGAATCATTTTTTAAATTGCCACACCAAGAAACCGTGTGTTAGTTCAGCTCGTTTATGATGCGAGGGAAGTAACTCGGGCGGGATAAATGTTGAAGGGAAGCAACTGACGAAACAGATCAAAAGAATCTCAAGATGACCTCGCAATGCGAAATATCGAGGTGGGTGCGGAATTACTCTACATTTATTGCCATTGTGAATTACAAAAACTGCAAATATCTACCTTTTTCATCGCATATTAAATATAATAAATAAAGGTAAGTATGCATATAAATGTTGATGCTAGCGGTAAACTCGCCATTAGACAAATGATATTCTTTAAACTTGAAATGCAAGGGAAGTAATTCGCTAAAAAGTGTAATATCCGTGACGTTTATAGAAATTCTGTTTTTTTCGGAAAGAAAAATGATATGAAAGGATTACCTGCCACAATCATGATTTTCTTTCCTTTAGAATTATTAAGATTCTTGCTTCAAGTATCTAAAACAAACAAACCAAACGAATGTATGAATAAAGCAGAAAGATACTTTCTCTCTAGGTACACTGTCACATTAAGAGTAGCTATCGAAGAATGTCCAAGGGATTTGGTATGGATTTGTTAAATGAAAAAGAAAATAGTCCTATATAAGTAAGTTCTAAACGGAATAATATAACTATTTATAGCCATAAACACTTTGTTATATACTACTAACTAATTGAAATTCACTGCCATAAATTTACGAAAACATGCACGTACAAACTTTCCATGCAAATTTTCACAAATCAGAATTAATGTTTTTTGCTCTAAAATTACTTCATTACTGAACGAAGACACTGATACTTGGTTGGCTAATTCTCTAAATGGAAAGGTTATGAAGAAATTCATAGAAATCTCCAAAGCTTTCTAGGTTGAAAGGAAAGTTCCGACAGTTTCGAGAACATAACAGAAAGATCAGGAATCGTCTGAAATATAATCTAAAATTCCAGAATATTTTGGTTTGATACAAAATTTTATTGTCGCTAAAAACGCCATCTCCAATCTATTTCGCGCTAGTTTTACAAAATGTTTTATCACGTGAACAGGGAAAGAAGTTTGATTGTTGGCCGGGCATTTAAATTGAAGGTTATATGTCTAACATAAAAGAAAACCTGGAACCGGTATGTATTAATAACTGTGCCCCAACTTTTATATTTGGGATATGGGTACACTTTACTTGACATTTAATGATGAAGATGGACTTCAGAAAACATTTACAGGCATTCACTGATACACGGACTTTACATGGTATTTACCTGCACATTCAAGACGTATTTTTTTCCAATAAAACGTTTGATGTTCAAGCATAAAAGAATTTCAGCAGCAAAAACAACTATAATTAATACTACTCCTGCTCATAGATAAAACAATAATATTATAATTTAAATGGTTTGTGTTTTTGTTGTTTTCCCAGTTCTGTTGTCAACTAATGATGATTTCTTAAAACCACGAGTATCCTAATAAGAGTTCTTAAAACAGGAGTCGACCATTAATGGGATCACCTGCTCGGCTGGTTCATTATAGCATCACGATCAACATTAGTTTTACAGTGATTTTCCTTGGTAGACGAAACATTAGATACCGCGTGTTCACAGGACACGCGCACAAAAGACCAGGGGAAACCGGGGTTAATCGCCACAGAGGTGAGTTGTTACAACACCAGTAATTCCTAACTAAGTGTACAGATGAGCTATGATCGACGTCATACGCTTTGGCCTTCGTGTGACGTCGATTATAGATCATCTGTACATTTAAAAAGATATTATTACTGATGGGACAATTTACCTCTGCAACGATTAGCCCTGGTCTTTCCTGAATTTATTTGAAAATTAAAACTTTCTTTTGCTTCTAAAATAAACCAAAACAAAAAACATGAGGATGTAATTAACTTCCCAGAGACGTTAAAATGATACTGAGCATTTAATACAAAACTGGATTGTGTTGCGTTTCACAAACTTCCAGCTAAATTGGAAAAATATATGATGATTGATTTCTTTCGAAAAATTGTTTTAACAGATATGTTAAACTATCAAAAAAACTTATTTGTATAAACGGATCTTGTTGTATTTTACTGGCCTTGATGAAATTTAAAACATCAAACGTTAATGTTTACAAAACAGTAAATTAACGAATGCAGGGTTGGAAAACTGCATGGTTAATTTTAGCTCCAGATATTCTGTAATTTCATTCATAATCTGTCTCAATGTACCGTTCGCAATTTTCATCTCAATAACCCATGATACCTGGGCTTTTCCAATCATCGTATGCGTTTAAAAACTCCTTGGGCATTCAGTGCGGAATCCTTTGTTCCTAACCAACCAATGCGTGTTAGTGTTTCATCGATGTTTGACTAAGTAATCATAACAAAAGCAGGGATATATCCGGGAAACTGTTTTAAGCAACTATTTCTATAGCAGCGAAGATACGCTTCTCGACATCAAGGCTTTTGTTTTTGTATTTATACACAGTACAGAAGCGCTAAGAAGGTGTACAAATATAGCCACAGATGCAAAAATCACACGTAAAAGCATCTTCAGCTTATAAGGTGGAGAAAAATATTCCTGGAACTGTGAAACTTCACGTGCCATCAACTCCGAGAAATTCTCACATTTACCGGCTAAACTTCATCGCAAATAGCAGCGAATTATACAATTTAGCTAAACGTGTGCATGGGTTTTGTGAAGATGATAATCCTTAGATAAGAGGTGTAAAAAAATCTTTCCTTTTATTAGTAATCATATTGCGGCGATTTTCTCCTGTCTCCCCATCATTAAAGTTCCGTCCTGAAAAGGCCTCCTTTGGAGAACAATGTCGCTAATTTACAGTATATAATTTGCAATACGCGCTTCTATTTTTTTTTTTGGATTATACGAGTGGCATGTGTTGGTCTTGATATTGATGGTTGCTGTTGTTTAAGTGTAGTGTTTGACTAATTGCTACTAATGAGGTTATGGAAAATACCCGAGCTAACTCTCTGCTCTCTGAACAAGATGGTGGCCAAAAAGGGAAGTGCTATATTCTTCTAGGGTTTTGTAGATAAAGAACCAGATTCTCAAAGTTAAGATCCTGCATGGTACATTTTCAAAAGGATTCGTGGAAATTAATCGAGTCCCAGACATTTCTCTTCGGAGTAAAGGCGAAATAATAATAATAATATATAACATTTTTTTTTTTTAAAGTAGCACTGTTTTTGTATATGGAAGAAGTGGTTAAGATCTGCTTGATTTATTAAAAGAAAAAATATTAAGCTTTCCGAAGATGGTTTCGATCATGCAACGTGGCCTTTTACCAGAGGAACTTCTCTCGCGGCGTCCGTTTCCTAAAGCAGGCCGACAGGAACACTACTGAAGTAAAATCGATTATTATCGATTACCCTCTGCAGAAAACAAATGCATATTTTTTTTTTTTTTTTATTTTGGTTTGAAAGTTGATAAATGATTGTACTGCAGGATACAGGGGGAAAAAACGGAATAAGAACTGAAATAGAATCTAGTTTTCTAAAGTTACAACAACAACAACAACAACGACGAAAAGTTACATAGTTTAAAAAAAAAAACACAAAGCCGACATCAGTAATTCGAAATAGACATCCTTCCAGGAAACCTGACAGAACTCTCTTTCTTTAGATAAATAATTCATTTCTCCCCCCCCCCACAGCTTTGACACCGAGCACTTTTTTCCTTCTCCAAAACCCCGTTCTCTTGTCTGTTTTATCAACCCAACCTACTTAGGAACAGAGGGGCGTGGGGGCATTCTGCACTTACATGTTAATTTCTCTGTCCAGACGTCCACTCACGGACCGGGTTAGACCTTTCCGGGACTACATCACGCAACTGACCAGCGGCAGTCACGATCCAGACGTTTGCGGGTGGATTCCCCAGCTGGCTGCCCTCCTATCGCTCGGCAGAGGAGGGCGGTGCCACGTGGACTCTGTAACGACAACTCCACCCACGGGCCCAGCAGGTCTTTTTGCAGCGATGCCGGCACCTGGTTGGTTCGTTGTAGCGCCAAGTAAATTCTTTCAAGAACCCCCCCCCCCAACCCACGGCGCTTTAAACGCTCGAGAGGAGCGGGAGGGGTTTGGAGAGATTGTGATGAGTGGGCATCGGCGCCCGACCAAAGGGGTGCAGCCCCGGTCACCGGCGACTTCGCCGTTCCGAAGAGCAGCTGGTTAGTGTGGGGTGCTGGCAGGGGCTGGGCGAGTTTGCGACCATACAGAACCACCCCCTCCCACGGCGACGACGACGACAGCTAAAAAAAAAATAAATAAATAAATGGGAATTCCACGAAAAACAGGTCGATAAAAAAAGGGGGCTGGTGGGGTTCGCACGTCTAATTTAGCGGGTGATCCATTTCAATGGCGTCACCGCTTCCTGTCGACAGACCCGTTTCCACCCCGCGTCTACACGTCTGTTAACCGTCTCTGGCTAGCGGAGGAACAGAAATGAAGCCCGTACTTACTGGCAGCCGGGGCCCCGGCTGAAGGTCCTGCTTTGTACAGCAGGCGACAGAGAAAAATAGAAAAAAGTATTTGCGAGTTGCGTGAGACTTCGGACCCCAGGAGTGACACCACCTTATCAGCCCGCTTGCTGGGCTTATCTGCGTCCGTATCTCTCCGAATACGTTCGTTACTAAAGCAGTGAGCGCGATATTCGTTCACCAGCTTGGTAAACCTTGAACTTTAAGTTTTTGTTAAATGCGTACCAATAGTATTTGTTCAATTACAGTTAATTATAATTAAGAAGTTGATAACTATCGTAAATTATAAAGTTAATCTTTTGTAATCCACCCCTCTTTATTTGTCTAATTCTGATAACTTGCTGTTGTTAAGTGCGGTCGGTGATCCAGTGGTTAGCTTACAGGTCCGCCAGGGCTGAGGGATTCGAGTTCGAATCCCGGTTGTCGTCATCTCAGTTTTACGTACCTCTCTGGGGCTGGTCCCCCCCCAAATCCGGCCGCGTGAGGTTCCTCAAGGCACCTCGATTTCCTTTCACATCTAAAAGTAGAGAATTTCCGAGTACATGTGGTGGAAAGTCTGAGGGTAACTCTTGAGCCCCCTACACGTATTCCATCGCTAAGAGAGATCCTTTGACATCGACAGTTATGACAAGGGTTCACCATGAAGAAGAACAACGAATAGCTGTGGCTATATTTCTTCCAAGGTATTGTAATATATACATGACAGATAATATAAGTATTTTTTATTACGCATGTCTCTTTTATTTCATATGAAAACAGCAAAAAATACAAAAAATTGAACAGTTTATTTTTAAGAGAAAGAGGCGATATATTATGAACATATGACCGGAAAACTTGTTATTGATGTAACGATGCTACCACTGAACTGTAAACTAAGCTCTGGAAATATTCGTAAAATATGGCTGCCTTGTTACTTACACGTTAAATCAAGCAGATACCTTCATTAAATTATAATCTCCCACGGAGAATGGTGGAAACAAACACATCCAGCTTCGCCATAGCAGGAAACATTCTGTGATAGATTTTGAAACAGAATTCATTTTATAGATTATCATTTTGCTGTCCACGTACAAGAAAAGGTTATAGCAGCTCGCAGCGACAAATGTTCGCATCGCACAAAACGTGAAAAACTATCAGCGACGTTTGACAGGAAGTAGGTAATTTAACCGGAAGTACGAATACGGAAGAAGGGAAAATTCCCGCTTTTAGTCAGCAGAAATGAAATACGTGAAATATGCCATTCAAATTATACCTATTTCTGAAGATAGCCATTATGTATCGTATATCTCCGTCTATAGATGAATTCCTTGATGCTAACTTGGTAGAAGTCTACCTGGGAATGTTTTTATGTTTGTTATTCTTTTAAATCGTTGTCTGCCAATTGTGTTTGTAGCAGCTTAAACAGGTGGGCGGAGCGCAGTGTGAGCTGTACGGAGTGATATGTTTTCAGCCGTAAGATGCGCCGCATGCGATTGGCGTTATTTGGTAACAGAGGCCAGACAGGTTTTTCCTTACAAATCGCAGCTTGCGCTTTATGCAGAGCGTTTACTCTAGTACGACGCTGCATTGACCCTGGCACCGTCCTCCAGGGTGCTAACAAAAATAAAGCCTCATATTCCAGAACCCTGGCCATAATTGTCTTGGTGGGCTGACGTAACTGCCTGAACATCTGCGAGAAGATGAACCTTGGTTTCACCACTACCATCTAGAACTCATGGAATCAGCTGTGTAGAGATGAACCCAGGTTTTAATCACGCCCGGCGATCCCATTCGGGAAGTTGTCTTTTTTCAGGTACAGAAAATCTATTCACCCACCCCCTTGTTTCATGTGTCATCGTAGAACTTAAACCAACAGCAGCCATCTTGGTTGTAGTGGTAACCGGAAAACTAGACACCTGGAAATTCGACACCTCCAGAAACGGTAGAGCAGGACGTTTAGACAACGGCTGTTTCTTATAGATTATATTAATACAATTAATTATAGCGACACAAACATATATGTTACTTCTTCATTTTCATGTACAGCACAAAATGTGCGCACAAATTCCGCTAAGTCAGAGAATGTAAGGGAAGCGCGTGGCTTTTGCTTCGTTGGAAATCTTTCATTGTAAATAACACTTGGGTGACCAGCGCCCGTAGATAGTAGGCTTCTCATTGCCTCACAACACTTCTGTATCTGTGATGTTTACTATACACACATCCATTACAAATAAGTCTTGGTTTTCCTCTGTGTGTGCTTGTGAATTCCGTGACAACGAAGGGCAAGTAACCAGTAGAACTTCCCTGCCACTATATGCAAAACCTAACCCTAGCCTAAAACCCAGCCATGAGAAGGCAGCACGAAGGGAAGCCACTTGTGCGACTAGGCACATTTTCTTTGAAAGGACAGGCTCACTCATCAACTCACTTCGCAACTCAGCGAGAAGTCAGCACCATGATAAGCCACTTGAAACTGCTTTGTGTCTACAAGGCTGGTGTAAACAGATTGAGACAGAATGTCCAAAGGAGATACAATAAAAAACAATAAAAGTGCTTAAAAATGTCCTATGTTATAATTTTAGGTGGTGTCCAAACACTCGGTATCTAATTACCCGGTGTCTAGTTGTTCTGGATTCGTTTCTAGTACGTATCGACGCCAGTTGAAGGAATTCTGCATGCCAGTCATCCAGTGGACAATTGGCGCCATCTGTGTGTCAAGCTGGGAGACAGTATGTTACATACACCCACAGCTGTTAATAAGTGTATTTACCATTAAATTCACTGTTGTGCTCGGGCCAGTCGTCACTCCGAATGCGTGCGCTACGTACGAGGATTCGTCTTCACGGATGACGCCGCCAGAGGATAAAAAAGGGTTGTTGTGGTCGCTGAGTCACCCCCAGCAGCGCCAATATGCTCAGCTTCCTTTCCCTCCATAACCCGAATGAACATTCGTGGATTTCCTTCCGCGCTCGCAGAAACATCAGAGAGCTACTGCCAATCTCTGCTAGAAGAGTGCAACAAAAAATAACAAGCATATCTTTGGACGCTTATTAAAAGATGTGACGTTGTTGGCCACATTTTTTTTGAAACCACCCGTTGGTAAACAATATGTAAAATCTGGTATTGCCCTCCATTTTACTCTTAGGTTTTTCGCACTAGATGTACAGCCTCTTGGTTGACAGTAATACAGAGGTCAAATGTTGCTTTAAATGTTGTAACAAAAATAGTAAATAAACATTAGTAACTTGTGCCATAACTGTTGTCTCGTTTTTAAGGTATTTGAGTATATACAGTTGTCCACCGGTATTCGCGGGGTTACGTCCCTTGAGCACCCGCGAATATTGGACGTGGTCCATAAAAATGCCTATAAACGTCAAAATATAACGTAAAATATAACAAAAAATATAAGTAAATATAATAATAATTAATAAAAAATACAACGCTCAGAGAAACACTCGAGATAGCTACACGCGGTAAACTGGGATGATGCTGGGCTGCATCTGCCTGAGACAGCGCCTCGTGGGCAGCAGCCAATCAGCAGCGAGGAGAAATGAATAACGCTCTCGGATTGGCTACTTTCAAACCTCCAGCCAATAGCGTTTTATTTTATATTGATATTTTGCTGAATTTACGTTAGTATTTATATTACAAAATTAGTAAATTATATTGTTATTAATAATTTAGCGTTAAAAAGCGTGAACAAATATATATTGCCACGAAAAAAGCCATTAAAAATCGCGGAAGATATTTGCGATTCCGCGAATATGCGGCGGTTTCCACGAACAATTATTAGCTAGGTTCTAAGGGAAATTCCGCGAATAACCGGGGCCGCGATTACGCGGGGGTCGACTGTATACGATGATATATTTCCTTATTCATCACATAGTAGCTATAAGGACTGCCATCATCGTGTTTTCTTGTCTTTATGTAAAAGATTTGGAATGTAGGCTGATTTATTGATAGGATAAGGTGTTAAAAAAGCAAAAAACACCACCAAAATATGTGGAAAGGAACAAAGTAAAAGATCAGTCGATAAGACCGCATACTGCCTGCTTTAATCCTGTCTCAGGCTTGTGTGTGAAGCGAATATATTTCACCTCACTTCAAAGATTCAGTTAATCGATTGCACTATACTTTCCTTTGCACAAATTTGTTGCATTCCATGTGGTTTAAGCTTTGTAGAAACACGGATATTGGTAACGCTGTTTCAGAAGAAAAAAAGAATTTTTTTCTGATAACCTAGTTCGTGTTGATATATATTTCTTAAGCTTCTATCAGCAGAACACTCGTCTAAAAACCATATGACGTCATCAATGTGAAATCGATTTTCTCCGTAAACTGCTCTTTAGAGTTTGAAGCTTCGCCGCCTTATTGGTGTAGGCAGAAAAACAGGGGACAAAAAAAAGTAAAACCACGGTAGAGTTCCCAGAGACAGAAATCCGATTTTACAAAAGGAAAATAAATGATCCGGCCAACAGCTATGGCGAAAGGTCTTCAAAGAAACTCGGGCGGAAACACCTTGAAAATTTGTTTCGGTTGCGTAGTTTAAAGATTATCTTTGAAACTATGTATGTCCTTTAAAAATAAGATTCGTAAGTGATGTAAAGAAGAGCGGTCTTTTTAAGTGCTTCATCTGTGGAAGCTTCATTCGTCTTGAAATACTGGTTGTATGCCGGATAATTTAAACTGCTTCTGTTACAATACAAAATGGAATACATAAAAATTTTACCTTCTTTGTCTGATTTTAGTTGTTTTTTTTTTGTTATTGTTCAGTGTGCGTAGGTTTCTCTTATTTCTCCCTTTCTTAGCTCTCATGGTATTTTGCATAAATTTTTTTAACAGAATGCATACATGTAAATTTTTGATTAACAGGTAAACCAACCTGAAATATTTTTAAAAAATTTAATTTGATCATTAACAAGCTAAGTGAAATACTTGTATGTGCGCCATTGTTTATCTTAAGTAATAAGACATATAATTAATTACACAAAGAAAATCATAAGAAGAAAGCATCACAATGGCGCACGTACGCACGCAGACAAACACACACCACTCTACCGGCTAAAAGTTTCGAAGAATGTACAAATAAGGGGACAATTATTTTTAAAAGAACACTACAACTAATTTATCCCTCAAAATAACTTAGTGAATGTAAGATTTAATACCTAGAAGTAAAATAAACAATCAAATATTTAATAAACTTTGACTTGAAGCTTTGTTTAATCAAAACATGCCCCTTCTGGGGAGTCTATCAAAAAGCATTTCCAAATATTGAGCCCCGTAACTCTATTGTGTTAGGCTGACATAATTCCCCTGCCCTTTCTGTCGCATGTGATATATCAGTTACGGTGGTAGACAAACCATGATTTGGAGAACACTCTCCTTGCCTTTCATTGCTTCCCCCTTATTGTCTACATCATTTTGGAAGTGTGCTTAAGGCCATTATTTTGTTGCAGAATGAACCCGGTTCTCATTGGTCGGCTTCCAGAAGAAATTGCATGTCTTTGCAGAAAATTGTGGTAACGTTCTTTTGTCAAAGTTCCATTAATTGTACAAAGATCACCAGCTGCATTAGCTCCAAGATACCACAGACCATTAGCTACCTCCGCCATCTTTAACCGTAGGAATAAAACGCTGTTCTGACAAATGTTCTTCAACTTGTCTGCTCACAAACATTCTAGGTTCGAGTTGGAACACCTCAAACTTTGACTTTGACTCATCAGTCCGTAACACTTTATTTCAGTCTTCACTTGTCAAATATTTGCGTAATTTTTTTCACATTGTAACCTCTTTGCTCTTTTAGAAGCCATAACTAGTGTTTTTACCCACAATCACACGACCGTTCGAACCAACAGCTACAAGACACCGTTTTACTGTTTCCAGGGACACCAGACTTTCTTTTGTTCTATTCAGCTGTGCTGTAAGTCTGCTATTCCGTCTGCTCAACAGCGTAATATATTTGTCCGCTCCTTTAGATGTCAGCCTTCTGTCGGTACTGCTCCCAGTCGTCTTGTGTCGTTGCAGCGTCTACCGAAGTCCTTTGTTGGAAATTTCAAATTTCTGGGAAATCTCCCTCCTGCCAGGTCTTCCTTTCTAAAGGAGAAATTTAATTTCTTTTTGCCATCCTGACAAGAAGGAATTTCAATAACCTTATGCTTCGACAGTTATGACTCCTGAGTTTTAGAAATTCTTCCTGTTCAACTTATAACGTTTTGTGACATGTGGCATCATGTTACTTGTCAGTTTCTCATCCAATGAAATTGACACATAGACGGGGGTATGTTCTGCGAACTTCCAGGCTGTTTCTAATATGCCAGTTTTCTGAAGCACAAAGATGAAGAAGAAGGGTTAGTTATTTTGATGAAACAGATTTAAATCAAAGTATGAGTATTTTTCTCCTGCAGACGAGAAATAAACTGGTTGTACTATCCTATTTTAAAATAATTATTCCGATGTTTGCGTTTAACGTAACCGATAGCTATTAACAACATCTAATAGACTAACCTCGTTAAAATTTTTCTGTTTTAAACAACAACATTGCTAAACGCTTAACCATCTGTACCCCGGTTACAATTAGCAGCAGTTGATTGACAGGCAGCTGTTGTTACATCATACGCAATTTAAGTTGATCTGACGCGTCTGAATTCCGACGGGATGAAAGTGACGCTTCCAGGTGAAATATACATCGGGTTGACGCTGAAACCTTGCGGTGTTTACTTTGAAAATGGATCTAACCCGACGCTTATATGCAGAACTTGCTACCAATAAAAATGATCGTTTGGCCGACATACCAACGTGAAATGGCTGACTTTCCGCCAGCAGCTGAGATTAAAGAAAAACAAAGATAAAATATTTCAGCATTTAATTTTAGTTTCTGGTAAGATACTTTAGGAGCGCTCCTGGAAACAGTCGATTGGGCCAGTAGTGAGAAAACACACGCAACAAGATAACGTGAGTATGGAAAGAAATTACCATTTTGGGGAGTTTGCTTGAAAGTCTCTAAGGATGTATAACTGCCGAATTCAATCAAACAAACAATGAGACTTTCTGCGGACTGTTACGTGACAGATTCGTTTTTATGATGAAGTCCGTAAGCGTACGTGGACCCTCTGTTTGTGTTTTCGATGTAACACTGCGTCCTATAACTGTTCTCAAAGGAAGTAGTGCCCAGTGGTAGGTCTACTAGTCTGTTAAGGTCAAGGGCTCCAGTCTGATTCCCGCAGCGAGCGTCTCACTTTGGCGTATCTCCATAGCACGGTTTCGTCTCGCTCTTCTTTCCCAGTCGGCGCGCGCGGGGCTTTATTTCTTCCTTCCAGCAGGTTACACACTTGTATATGATATGCCGGGAGCAGACCAGCAACAGTGGCTGGCCCTGGCTGATTCGCTGACCACAGACCCGCAAAAATCCTGAATGAAATCTACGCGTTGTTTTCACGAAGGCCGATCGTTTGTTTTATCTTCCTGACCAAAATAAGTATCACGTTTGCTTTCTCTTTTTTTTCTTTTCACGAGAAAAACAACAAAACTACAGCTCCCCCCTTTGAAATACATTTAAAATCAACTATTTTCATGTGTTCGCGTCATCCTATAGAAAACACAAATTACTACGTTTGCACGTAGTCGAAGCTACCGAACTAAATCACTGTAAAATTTCTGCCATGGTAGATGTAGATTAATTACGATCAGTTTTTAGTAAACATTTTATTATAAGATTTTAGAAATTTAAAAATCATTATAATAATATAATAATTGGAGTATGTTGGCAGCAACCCTAGTAAAATTGTAGCATTGGTATTATATTCCCAAGGCATCATCTATGTTGCATAATAGTAGGCTGAATTTATTCGATTATCCTATTTGATTTCTTTGATAAAGCTGAATATAGTTTCAGCGACAGCTTTGAGTTTTCAAAAAAACCCCTCGGTGCCTTATTACCACTTAAAATTCAAATTACTGACAAAACTGGTTAAATTTTTATTTTTTTCTTATTTGACCGAGCAGAAATACATACAGCGAATATCAGTAAATGCTGCGAAAAGATGGACGTTACTTATGTTTAGTGAGATTGTAAGCACGCGATTCTCTCCTGGGAGGGAATGTAATTATTTGTTTTTCGATAATTAAATCTGGCCCTGTCGTCAACGAAGGGTTAACTGTAAACTCTGCGAAAACAACACAGTAAAAGAAGAAAAAAAATGCTCAAGTACGTGTCAGCACTTCGTCATGCCTACAGACAGACGTCCGGACCATTTGTAATAAAACGACGAGTTGACATGTCGTCCTGGCGGCCGTGGCTGAAGGCAGCGTGTGTTTTTTCTATCTCCCCGGGAAGAGAAGTCGTGCGCAAGCCGTTATAATTATTACGGCGGCTGGGGCATGGTGGTCAGGGTTCATCGGTCAGTCGCGGTCACGTCTAAAAACAAACGGTCACGTGGTCCGGGAGCATTAAAAACGTGACCGGGCGCCGTTCGCGGACCGCGGCTGATCGACAGATTAGTTAACCACAAATATTTAAAAGTTGCCTTCGCGATCCGAGCCAGAAGCTAGATCGCTACTTTTTCTTTTTCTTTCTTTTAAAAATTGAAACAGAACTTGGTTTAATTCTGGTTCCCATTTTAAACAGAGAACAACGGTTCGTTTTTATGTCCCGACTATGATCAAAGTCAGAATCTAGTAGCAGATTTAATTCTCTCTCTCTCCTCTCGTCTCTCTTCTCTCTCTCTCTCTCTCTCTCTCTCTCTCTGTAATGACGCCATCTCTCTCTCTCTCTCTCTCTCTGTCTCTCTCTGTAAATGACGACCATCTCTCTCTCTCTCTCTCTTCTCTCTCTCTCTCTCGCTCTCTCTCTCTCTCTCTCTCTCTGTCTCTCTCTGTAATGACGACCCAATTCTCTCTCTCTCTCTCTTCTCTCTCTCTCTCTCTCTCTCTCTGTAATGACGCCATCTCTCTCTCTCTCTCCTCTCTCTCTCTCTCTCTCTCTCTCTCTCTCTCTCTCTCTCTCTGTCTCTCTCTGTATGACGCCATCTCTCTCTCTCTCTCTCCTCTTGTAATGACGCCATCTCTCTCTTTCTCTCTCTCTCTCTCTCTCTCTCTCTTCTCTCTCGCTCTCTCTCTCTCTCTCTCTCTCTCTCTATATATATATATATATATTTTGTAAGATAATATTTCGGGTCTTTATATCTTCAAGAAACCCCAACATCATTTATGGTTAATAGCTGTATTCCGTTGACAATGGATAAACTTTACAATTTAGACGACTTTGATCTTTTACTTTGGCATTGGTTGATATGCGTTTCTTTGAAATCTAAGCAGAATTTAATTTGGTTATAAACCTGAGTATTTGTAAAGTTGGAACTTTTAGAAGATTCGATTAAAATGATTTACTAATTTCAATGTAGATTAAAATTACCTTCCAACTAAAAAAAAAAATGTATTTCTCGTCAGTTTTTACCTGAGAAGTTCAAGATGTCGAACTGGCCCAACAGATCGGTAATTCAAAACACCCGGGTTGGAGATTTTTCTTTACAAGGAGCTATACTAACGGCGATGGTACCATGTGGCTTACAGCCCTCTATGGCTCAACCTATGCTGAGTAATACAGATTTGAAGGAGGGTAGTGGGTGGTATGCGTAGGGTTAACGGAATCACGACGACATCAGGAAAACAAACAGAAAGACTTCAGGTTGTCAAAAGCTATGCTAGTGTTAGCAAGAAACCCTTGAACTTTTAACGAACGAAAAGTCATTATATTGCATATAAGAATGAAAGCTTGGACGAAATTAGATGAGGTTACTAAAAACGTTCAATATTAAAATGCCTTAACTAAAAGAATATTCAATAGAAATCACTTTTTGGTCTTTTTCATTGTAAGTATGTTGCTGGACAGCTTGGATTTTTGCCTATCTTCCTCTCCGGAGTCGTGGGCCTGTCTTTAAGCTGATATCGGAGTAGGATCAAACCGGGACGTGGAACACCAGCCAGGTGGCACTGAAAGGCGAAAGGACAGCTCTAAAATGCGCAATACGAGTTGGCTTCGGCCGCCTAACTAAATAATCCACTGGCTTTAGTAGGAAAAAAAGCGAAAATCTCCGAATAATCTATAATAACAAACTCATCTAAAATACCATCTATAGATGGGTAGTTGTACTCTCAACAGATGTTTAAAAAATACACCGGTGAAAACAATATATAGTTTTTCGCGATATGAAATGCACGACTTTATTGGAAACAAAACACGGACAAACAATTTAAAATTGACCATGAAGTTTGGCATATCAACTCTGTTTCGCTCAGTATCTGGACAATGTATGGTGCTCTTCGTGACGTCTTAATGATACATATAAAGTTCCTGACCTCTAGCAGCGGCCATGTTCGCCTCTGGCTTGCACTTTAGCATGGCACCTTGTCTCGTGCTATTAAGCCTATAGACGTCCGGCTTAGTCTCGTGACGGCGCGTTTCGGTCCTGTGAATGCCGACGCAGTTTGCAATGGTCCCAAAAGCCACAAGGTCATTTTCCAACTCGCGAAGAAAGCCCCCCTCTTGCGTTTCTGAGGGCCCTTTAGTCGGAGGGAA